>AVPN01002905.1:0-11329 GCA_000695325.1 Pleurobrachia bachei | reverse complement strand
TCCGCCCCCTACACCCCCGCCGGGGCTGCGCCCCTGGCCCCCGAAGGCCGCGAGCCGCCCCTGAATCTGCTTCAGTCCCCCTTCAGTCTTCACAAATTGCCAATTAGATTCTTATTAATTCCATCCTGATGACGTTGACACGGTTACGTGACAGATAAATTTCCCTTCTCATATCGGTTCACTAAGTTTCTGGCCCATCCGCCAGCAGTTCATTTTTAAGGCCAAATTTTTGGTCCTGCTCGCTCATGTTGATCCATTTCATTGACATGTTCCTTGTCTGTCGGCTCTCACACCGGGCGGAACGAACAGACTGCGTATTTCGCATTTTGTAGTGGGCAGTGAGCTGTTTCCCCGCTTATCTAAAAGAACTATCGCTTATCAACTGTCATATTTCACTCGATCGAATATTAAATTAATGGTCTCCTGACGCTTGTGTTAATGTGTTATCGCTCTTGTGTGATTTGAACCTTACTAGCTTTATATGTGAATGCCCCATGTGAGGGGGGGGGTACATAACATATGAGTCCTTTCAAAGATAAAATTAAATTCATGCATTTCCGGTCTAGCTTTCGAACGTGAAGCTGCAGCTCCTCATTGTTAAGTGAGCTCCTCGTACATAATACGCACCAGTCAACGCTTAAATTGCTTGAGAGAGAGATAAGGAGAGAGAGAGAGAGAGATTTTAGAGATGTTGTTTTATGCTATATATGAATATCGATCTTTCCAACCTTTCTCTGCTGCAGGTTTCAGGATATGTCATGCCTAACATATGTTGCACACTACCCTCTTGTTTGCGTATACCAACCTTTTCCGGCAAGACGATTCCCTCCTTCTCTCTCACTCTCCATCTCCCACTCTCACCTTGTTATCTTGTCTGAATTTTCCCGTTGCCAGTTCACATTTTCTTCTCGTTTCTTTTTGGCGATTAGCCAAGTTTCCGCCCCTCTCATTTCAAATTCAATCTGGTCGACAAACTTGATGAATATTGAAATCTAGCACAACCTGTTTCACAAACTGGTTCACCCTCATATCCCCTCGCTTCATCTTCCCAACATTCATGTTCCTTGTTCACATGTATCACTTTCCTTATCTTTCCCCTGCTAAATAACAGTTGTAGATGTGCAGATCACCTGTTCACAGTTGTCTTCATTTAGTTTCCTCGTTATCCTTCTCGTTATCCTTCTTCCTTTGTTGTTATTATTAACTTCAATTTTTACTAAATTCAGTGAAATTTAACTCAACAACCCCTCCCCCTTCAATGGTTACAGAAACTCATCTTTGGGTGGTGGGGAACTCTCTCGGTTTGCTCGACCCTCGATATCAACAACACGTGGATCTATATTGAGTAACTGAACACGTGGATCTATAGCAGTAATGGGTGGTAACGTACTCGCCAGCCCCCTGTACAATGTCATCGTCAATGCTGTTGCTGTCATGCTTATATATTCCAGCCACTTTGGATCATGTGCTATAGCGGTAAGTTTTGTTGAGTAACAGGTAACGAAGTGAGTTAGAATTCGTTTGTAGGTTTGGAAGAATAGTTTTAAAATTATCTCGAATCACACAACAAAATTTTATCTTCTGTCCATAATTTACTCATAATGCAGTTGGCTATTTGGCTATTTAGTTCACTGTGAGTGAATTCATATTGAGTTAGTAATACTCCCACTCGCTGAGTCTGTCAGGCCAACTGTCAGGCCAATGCTGTGACCATAGTTCTCTTGTGCTCCGCGAGAATGGGTCAGGCCAATGCTTTGACCACTGCAGTTCTCGCATGCTCATATTTGAAAGAACTGAGGATAGGGTCAGGCCAATGCTCTGACAGCGCTGAGTCTACAAAGTTGAAAGTCAGTGAAACAGATGTGTCAACACGGTGGTAACAGGTAACGAAGCACATCAAGATTAGACTCGTTGAACTGGTCACTGGTGATATTCCGGATAGACAGACATTATAGCCATTACCTTCAAGATAATCGTTTTTCTCCCACGTGCTGGCCAGAGATATCAGCGTCATTACCAATAGGAACCAAACACCAGAACTTGACATTGTATCTATTATTTGTTGAGACGTTGAGTAAACGGTGGAACAAGCTATTGTAGATTAGGAGAAGTAACAAGAAGATATCTTTTACATAAATGATGAACAACAAAGAGGAAAATACAAATGATGTGATCTCAATATAGTTCACATTGAGAAAAGTACAACTATATACCTATCGCAAAACAAAGAGATGTATACATCAATGCATACAAGAACTCTGTTCTTGCTTTTCAAGAGCCAAATACACACTCGCAATGCAAATGAACACAGTACAGCTA
Organism: Pleurobrachia bachei; assembly: GCA_000695325.1. Taxonomy (NCBI): domain Eukaryota; kingdom Metazoa; phylum Ctenophora; class Tentaculata; order Cydippida; family Pleurobrachiidae; genus Pleurobrachia; species Pleurobrachia bachei. The sequence continues at coordinate 9,010 of AVPN01002905.1, read as the reverse complement.
GTATGATGTACAATAACGCATGGCATGTAACACAGTGCAGAGGGACCTCTTGTCTTTGAATAATGTAGAGAGTGAGAGAGAGAACGCTGCGTGTTGATTCAAAGCATAGGAATTACATTGGACCTTGTGAGAAAAATAGTAAGGAGAGAGGGTAATAAGCATTGTCATTGTCTACTCTGAACCATTGAACAATTTGTTTGTTCGTCCATCCTCGCCCAATGCAGTATGCTTGTTTGGTGCAGTTATGTTTTAATTTGTCTCTTCCTGTAGTTCACAGGTATACAAAATTAACCTTTCAGATTTCACAAATTATTAAATCTGGTCTGGTTTCTGGTACCCCCTCTCTCAACATAACCCTCTCAACTCCCCCTTAAAACCCTCGCCCCCTCCTCGCCTTTTTAACCCCCACTTTTCCCTCAGCCGATAGTACTGAAATCGTTGGAGGGACAGCACGGTATAAATGAACACCTTCTATTTCTTGGAATGACAGTGACCTGTTTCACCACCGTCATTACCTGCCTCTTTGTCACCCAAGCTGTAAGTAGTTGGGAACGGTGTGAGAGGGGGTTGAAGATAATATAATGACGGTTCCCTAATTCCCAGCAGGCCACTGCATGGCAAGATTCATGTATCCATGTATCGCGTGGCTGTGGTAACTAGCGATCATCCGGATAATCGCTAGTAGCCACGCGGATGATCCCCCAAAAAATCTTCTTTTCAGATCGACAGACTGGGAGTTAGATGTTGTTTGATAATGGGTGCAGCTTCTGTCACAGCCTTTCCACCCTCCCTCCTTTACCCTGCCCCTATTATATTTCTACCCTGCATGGTACGTATGTATCCTGGGACTATTATACTGCCAAAAAGTTAGAGAGAGAAAAATGAAAGACTTGGAGAAAGAGACTCTCATTATCTGCCAACTCCCAAAATATCATAATTTTTCAGGCAATAAATGGGATTGGTTGTGCACTACTCCGAGCAGCGTCTCTCAAGTTCCTGACGGACACAAGCCCAAGTGACAAGTTAGCATCCTACAATGGCATCCACTGGTCTATCTTTATGGCCTGTATTCTGGTGGGGAACTGTGTGTTGTTCATGGCAACCGGTACAACGGATATCATCAGCCATAATCTGAGGTAACTGTGGGGGTTAGTAACCCCGGGTTAGTAACCCCGGGTTACTAGGGGAGGTTACCAGGGGGTTACTAGTAGGGGTGGTACTAGGGGTTCCGGTTAGGGTATCCGAACGAGATATTAGTTTGGTTAAAGTATATGTATTATTCCTCTCTCGACTTCCAATAAACCTTCGCTTTTTTCTAACTTGCTCGACCCCCATCTCTCTCTCAGGATAAGGATTTGCATTAGCCTGTCAGCTATGGGTGTCCTAGGTACCCTACTCTACTGTCTCGGTATCTCTAACCCCACCTTAGATATTCCTTCCGTGGTGTTAGATGAAAAATACCCTCTCCTATCTGACCAAAAACCCGATAAATCCATCACCGAGTCACCTTTCATCACTGACAAGTCCGCAACGGCACAAAAACAGCGTTACAACTCAGCCATCATGCAGCCTCTATCTGAAGAAGAGTACATGGACAAAACAAGTTACCATGACAACACCAGTTACCATGACAACTCCACCACCTCAAACAGCAAGTGCACCTCTGTCCTTGGTTCCGCTAGACAGCTAGCCAAATGGAGCACCGTCAACATGGCATTCTCAATGCTATCCTGCATCATCTACCCGTGTATGTTTTCAACCATTGTCCCTATGTTTCTGGGGCTACTCCTCACCAACAAACGTGCCATTGCAGTATTTGGAATGGTAGTGGGTGTGGGGGAGATCGTGGGATCTCTTATCTCAGGGAGGATGCTCGGAAAACTAGGACCCAAAATATCAGCAGGTGTTGTGTTCCTCCTCGCATCTACCTCACTCGCCCTATCAGCTGTTATCTTCCCTCTAACCCACCAGAGTGTTCCCAGACTCCCACCAACCATGGCCACCGTTCTACCCCTAGCCTTCCTGCTCGGTGCTGGGGACTCCTGTAATGGCGTCCTTCTAACAACCCTAGTGGGCCGGGTTTACAAGAGTTCTTCCCAAGCCGGGTTTGCCATGTATTGTTTGGTGTTTAATGTTGGGTGTACGGTGGTGTACCAAGTTACCAGTTATCTGAGTTTTGGGGCTGTTCTGATTCTGATGAGTGGTTTGGTGATGGTTGGGGCGGTTGGGGTGATCACTTTGAGGGAGAAGGATATTAGGGCGGAGAAGGAGGTGGGAGGATTTGATAGCGAGGATTCTGGGGACAGCTTCTAGGAACACTTTTACTGGAACATTCTAGCGACAATCTAGGGACAATCTAGGAACAATTTAGGGAAACGATCTAAGAACAAAGTTTGAACGATTTACTTCTAGGAACAGTCTAGGGACGATCTACAGACGATTTAGGGACAATTTAGGATGCTTTAGAGGGAATTTCCTCTCGATTTATCACAGTTTACATCTCAATTTAGAAATTATAATTGTGACCAGTGATGTTTTCCACGTTTTTGGTTTTGTTGTCGAGATTTGCTGATAGGCCGGGCCTGACCAGTGTATTTTGTGTTGTGTTTTTGACCTTGCTTTGGTCTTTGATTTGTAACATTTTTCTAATTTTTAATTCGAGTAAATTATAAAATATCTAGTTCTACGTTATCAGCTTCACTTCACCTGCTCCTACGCAGACCCCCCCTCAAAACTCACCAGATGGCAACAAATACAATGTCCGATATCCCTTTACATGTCCCATGAAACTCATTTGCTGAAACATGTACCAATTTATGTATCACGTTGGTGTTCCACCCTATTTGACAACGTGTTTGTCCTAACGTCACAATGTACAATCCCCACTGACCAATCAGGATTGAGTATTCCACACCTCGTGACCCACAACAGCCAATCAGAGAGCACAATTTACCATCTAAGGGAGCAGTGATCCCATGATGTAGAGGGATGCACACGCGGCCAGCAAACATCGAGAGAGAGGGGGTGTCCAGTTCTACACTACATATATATTGAGCACACTCATCGTCATGCCGCGTCTTGTGAATTGTATTAAAAACTGTTGCTACAGTCTGTTATTGGCTGCTTTTATATCTGCTATCAGTTCTCTGTTTGTGTGGCAAGCGGAGGTCTATCAGAATACAATAGATGACCAGGTAACAACTTGAACTGCTTTTGTTGGTGCATTTTGTTTAGTTGTTCAGCAGCGGCTTCAGCTCCCCCCGTAAAATATTTTGATTCTTTTGATCATTTTCCCCGTTTACGATCATCTTCGTTTGCGATTTCAATAACAATCCCCATTCCCCACCAGTAAACCACGACACACGTCACACATCTCTCCTTCCTTTCTGTCAGGTGCGGCAGATGAAGTTAGATATATCATCAATGAAGAAAGAGAACCATTTAATGGAAATCAAACTAAACGAACAGTTTGGGAAACATGAAGATCTAAAAGAAGAATTCAGGTAGCTATAGCAACCATAATCCTCTCCCAGGCCACACTCTTCAGAGATGGCTGATACCCTAATCGAGGGCAAGGAACTAGGAAGATTTATTATTCGAATTGTAGAGCAAGCTGCTTCTAGTTCTAAAGACTTCAAATAACGTTGATTTAAACTTTCTTTTGATCTAATTTTAGAGACATTATGATACCCACCGTCCATCTCCCAGATACCTATTGAAACAAGCAAAGTGGTCAGTTAACGGGGGTAAGGGTGACACAGACAAGGCTGCTGCTGTTAGGGACGCTCCACTAAACAAAGATGTAGAGATAAAGCGGGCACTACCAGATGTAAAACAGAACTCTGTGGATGTATTGGATATGGATAAAGAAGAAGTAATGTTATGGATTCCTGATAGTGATAGTTTCCTTTTTTTGTTTACCACTGTTAAACGCTGTCAGAGAATTGGCCTGATATTGTACCGTAGGTATCTTATTCCCTGATTGTTCATTGAGTCGATGTTCATGATATAAAGCTCCCTCTAAATAGGGCCTCTATCCCCCTCCCAGATAAACCAGTTAGAGGGAGATCCTATGAATGTAGCACTGGAAAGGATGTTACACGAACAAGTGATAGCAGGAGATCTGGACCTTAGTAAACGTGTCCATGTGGTCGTAGTGTCCGAGAAAAGTAGGTAGGGGGTTGAATAGTGAGCTGTCATTAGTTGATCTGATTTCAGAGGTTTTCACTTGACGTTATTTGATGACTTGTTTTGTGTATGGAATGGTTAAAAAGAGACTTGTACGCCCTAATTTCCTCCACACATTTCAGAGGGTGGTGGTGATGTACTGGGAGGATTCCTTTCCAAAGATTCTGGAATATTCTACCTGCCTGGTCTCAGTGGGATTGTTAAAACATCCCAGGATTTCAATAAACTCACCCACTGTACAATGCCCAAGGATCTGGTGGAGTTCTACCGCACACACCCCAACCTGATATCAACATCACCAACTCTCTCAAAGGTACGGTCTGTGTGCTACTGCTCAGTACTGTAGGAGAAGCTGTCAGAGCATTGGCCTGACAGAGGAGAAGTGAGACAGAAGAACACACCCAGTAGAGTTAGGATGTGTTCGGGAGTTGGGAACCTTTTGCTATGTCGATTGATCCACATAAAAAGTATAGTCCTATTTGGAGGTAGTTGTATCAAACTAATACTATCTAACTCTCTCCTCCCCCAACAGCTGTGTCAAGATGACGGGATATGTGAGAAGTTGACGGCTGAGAATTTAGAAAAAGAGTGCATGACGAAACATGTGGCAGTATTTGAAGGGATAACTGAAAACTGGCCGCTGTAAGTTTAGTTGAACATGACGTGGATTATTTTGTTGCTTTCAGAGCTTTGGCCTGACAGTTGTGTAGTACAATTAGTGCAGCAGGGGTTACCTTCCCTTTTCGAGTTCACTTAGAACGGGTTAGTGGAATTGTAACATCCTACCAACACCATTCGTTCTCCCCCTACTAACACCCTTCTCCCCCTACTAAATAGAGAACTGGTGGACAAGTTAGGTGTGGATGTGGTTTATGTATCACGTGATCCCCGGGCCATTGTATCCCAACTGCTAACTGACAGCCTTGTCACCGAAGAAGAAGTTCAGGTGTTTTCCACTCAATTGTGTGCCAGGATCGAGAGTTTCAGAACTCACCTTTCTTCATCCCACAATGCCTTCCAGGTAGGTGATTTAGTGGTTGCTCAACTAGCTGGGTAACCACTGTTATAGTTACCAGATTTAGTTTTGGTTAACTAGGATTTAAATCCTGCATCACAGTTGTGCTCCGTCATATTGGTCTCCCACAAAATGGGTCGCCCACAAAGACGCAATCCGCTAACAATATTTCTATTTTCGTGCATCTTTGACAATGTGGACCGCGTCGTGGGCGGTCAATATGACGGAGGACCACGGTTACCAGTTCTATAGTTTCTATTTATAGAAAATCTAGAAAAGTTTGAAACTTTTCAACACTACTTTAAACAAATTAATTTGAGCCTGATGATGGTGCAGTGCACTGAAATGTATCAGTATAGCGTACCACTTCTTCTGCAATAAAATCTACGTCTTGTTCATTCGTACAGCCGGAAGGAGGAAAACAAACTTTATTCATTGTTATGCGGCTAATAAACAATCGACCGATCATTATTCTCTAGAAAATCTCAACAATATGAGCATCTAAACTCTCTTTCTCTCTCAGATTATCGACTATGAAAAGCTCGCTGCCAGCCCTTTAGCCACCCTCTCAAACCTCTACCACACCCTATTCGACACCACTACCACACCGGATCTAGGGCTAGACAAAGAGGCCAAGAGTGGACTGTACATGAGTATGAGTGAGTGGAGGAATAGTCTATCTCAGATAGCTGTCGATGCGGTGAATGAAGAGTGTGGGAATGTTATTGTCAAATAATAAGACAATATACTTGGGTATATTCACAAAACTTTCTCAAGAAATTCCTCTATTACACAATTCAACCACATAGACAATTACAGAGTTATGATCCGGGGTCGTATATTTTGTCACAGTTTCTCAATTTGTTGGCGCTCTGAGAATTGTTGCGTTGTTTACGATGTTTGAAGTTTCTCCCAAATTAAGAGTTTATTTCTTCATTCCCCCTCCCAAAGGGACCCAATGACCCCTGAGATTGTATTAATCCATTTCAAACACGTTTCCTCGTTCTGGGTTCCCCAATAGTACGTCCTAAAGAGATGGAATTTATAAATTTGTGGACACTTGCGAGAGAGATTTAGAAATGACTTGGCAGAAAAATACTGTGCTCAGCAGCTAAATGAAAGCCATCATCTTACCTTTTTTTGGTTGTAAGAACAAATTTGTAGTCTGGTCCTGATTTAAGATGTTTTGGAGAATCATAAAGCTTTTCAATGGTGTTTCCCGATTCTAAAATAACAACTCCTTTTGGAAACGGATCCTGAAACAAGAGGGAAAAGATAATTCTAATGACTCAATCCTGAGTGAGATCGAGGTCGCGAAGCGAATATAGGATGCAATGGATCCAAATGACTCAAGCGGTTTGGTTGTCTGTGAATATATTTTATGAGCATATGTAGCTTCTCACCAAAAAATGCTTGTAGTAGAGAATTCGATCCGCAACCAAAATGCACCATCTGTTTCTCCATTTTCCTTTTCCTTCCGGCGGTGTTTTTGACAAAAATGATTCGTGAATTGTTTCCTGAAATGTTGGAGTTGTTCTAAGGACGAGGAGAAATTCCGAAAACTCGGTGTATTTCTCTGTATACACAAGATAGTAAATGTACACAATACAATGTACATCAGCTTGTATTGTGGACATTTGTACATGAGCGCGCGGCTATCACAACCACATGTGTTGCGCGTTGCATTGCTGGGAGGGGTACTTTTATTTAATCTAGCTCATCGCGCGTTACAATAATCAAGTCGGAACAAGAATTTACCAGGAAAACCTCAATTTTGGGATCAATTCTCGGTTGTTAGTTATTGTAATATCGATTGATTTATTAAATTAGATCAAGAGGTTTACGTACCACACAGTTCCGACTGAATCCAAGTTGCGTCTGCAGAGTTCTAATCGCATAATACCATTCAACTATCTCCTGATAGAAAAAGAGGAAACTTTGGTTTCAAGACTTTGGAACAGCTATCAAGAATTGACCGATAACCAGTGTAATCTAATACCAGTACCCACCCTGTTCGTAGGACCGCTGACATATACACTTCTCATTTGTTTCCCCTCGTGAAAAAGAAAGTGAAGGGTATTGGGTTTATCTGTCATTTTCTCATTCGGTATCAGCACATAGCATCGTGTTAAATCTATCTGTCCGAGGATTTTCTGACCCTATCAACAAAAAAAAGGGATTAAAAACTTGAATGTCAAGTTAAAAGCGGGGAATCAAAATAGAAAGTAATTTCGGTCTTTGAGTAATTAGGGTTTCAGTAATTAGGGTTTCAGTAACTAGCGTTTTGTCATTCAGTAATTAGGATTGCAGGTTCCCAAAATCGAAATCAAAAAACCCCTGCCTGTCTGTCCTGTTGCGTCTGTCCGTAAATTGTGTGGTGCATCAGTCTGCCCACCGTGGTAGAGGCTTTATCGTAGTAGGAAATGGAATTAGAAACTCGGTCCAGGATAAAATGACGAGGTAACCAGCAACCCCTCTCTTTCCCCTTCTTCAGCAGTGTTCCACTTTTAACACCTGTGAAATGGGTTGAAATTAGAACTCTACTCGCTGCTACCAAGGCAAACAAGGGAATCTCTACTACCTTTGAGGTACATGGGAGACTGGGTCGCGTCTTTGTGGAATTCTTTCCACTCGTATTTGGCCCGAATCCAGTGTTCTATCAGCATTCTGAATAGGAAAGGAGTATTGGGATAGTGGAGTAGTCGAGATAATGATGACCTGCATTCTACATCCTACAATTAACCTTGTTGGCCTGGTATAAACACTTCAATTGTCGGTATAGCCCTTATGTAAACAAGCAAAGACAAAGTATTGAATAGCCTATTGAGTTACTGTATGGTCAATGACCATTGGTCATTGGTCAGTAGTATCTCAATACATAGTATAGAAGGAAACCCAGCAATCAAACTTACGGTGGTGAGGTCGGGGTTGGTTTTTTGTAGATTTCCGGTCGGTTTGAGGCATACAGATTTTCGACTTTTGCATTCCCGTTCTTATGCAGCGCCTGGGTAAATTGATGATAAACTTCAGAACTTGGCCACATGGATGCCTAAGTGAGATCGACGTCGCGTGCGACTGAGATCGATCCTCACATATAATAGGCGAAGCGAAAATAGGCTGCAATGGATTCAACTTTAAGACGGGTTTTCCACCATTACAATTCGCTATGATAGCTTGACTGACTGCTACCATATTTAGTATTAACGATTGTGTATGTGGTTGAAAGGATTCGGCATACTGCCCTGTGTGACAATGACAAATCCATATCAATTGATACATGGATTTGTCATTGTTGATCTCGGCATATGAAGTAATGGTGTTATTTTTAGCATAGGATGACAAATCTATTTTCTCCACAGCCGGTACGAGCAGTTCAGGATTAATAGAACAACTCAATTCTAATTGATAATTGATATGGAAGGAGATACAGACTATAATTGATATGGTAAATCCTAAGTTGGCACTCACCACACAATCGCTATCCTCCCAGCTATCAAGCTGTACAGATTTGATCCGCGTTATGTGCACTCCGATCTGCCTGAAAAAGAGGGTGGTGTGTTGGAGAGATGTAATTGTGGGGTGTGGAATGTTTTGTGTTGTGATGGGAGGGTGGGGTGAAAAGGTGGTATGGGTTGAAAAGGTATCGGTAGTAATCAGAGTACCGCACGAACTATGAAGAAAAGAGTTCTCATTTTAAAAACTATGTTTGAGAATAATTTCCTGGTGATAGGTTTGGATAGAGAGAAATAGAGAGAGCTCCCAGCTGGGAAGGTGTGTGTGTGTGTGTGTGTGTGTGTGTGTGTGTGT
>AVPN01002899.1:0-11351 GCA_000695325.1 Pleurobrachia bachei | reverse complement strand
CTCAGTAATGGTGGTAGTTCCATGTTGCCTCCCCTCCTTCCTGATATGCCGGCTCCCATCAGCCCCCCTCTTGGAGAGGAGGAGATCAAGACACCTACTAATGAGGGTCCTAATGAACCTGAAATTGAGGATGATTTAATGAACGATATGTACAGCAACCGGTAAGATGTTACTTAGAGTAGGGGTAGAGGGTTAGGCTTGTGGAATTTTATTCTCCGTATTTCAGTCATCATATTATCGAGTGTTTTTCGCCCACCATGTCTCCCATTTCAAAATATCACCGGGTTTGGTATGTGCATATCTCCACCGAATCCTATTTCATATTGGCATCCTACCAATGTTTCCAATTAGCCCGGCCCCTAACCATCTCATCTCGGTCTCTACTGGAAGAGAGTGCCATGTGATCCCAGTAACAGATTGGGATAGTACTCATGAGCCCTAATTGAATTACAAACTCTTTACGCCGTCTAAATCCCTGTTACATGACCCATTAGCTCTATTGGACCCTGTTACATGACCCATTAGTGACAGTAGGGCCCTGTTACATGACCCATTAGCAATGTAGGGCCCTGTTACCTGACCCATTAGCCCCCTAGGGCCCTGTTACATGACCCATTAGCGACATTTGTCTCGTTCCCCTGATTAGTTTTGACATCACAACACCACTTGAATGGAACGACACCACCGATTACTAGAGATCGGAACGTGCAATTATTAGGAATCCAGTCAACTTGATCACATAGTTTTCCCACGTCATACCAATTGCAGTCCAGCTGCCAGGGGTACTTAAACCCCTCCATTTCCAACAACAAACCATCCCCAATCACTTCCCTCTCTCTACCACTACATCCTTTACTACTACCTGTACTACTACACCATGTCTACAGCTGTCTGTGTTTCCGACCTCTACACCTCCATCCGAGTCCTGGGCGAAGGAGGCTACGGCTCTGTCATGCTCGTCCAGAGCAAGGAGGATGGCTCTCTCCATGCGGCCAAGGTGATCCCTGACTCCAAGTGCAAGAGGAAGACCTACTGCCCGCTCCGTGACTGTGACCTGCCTGATGAGATCATTCTGTGGGAGGAGCTGAAACACCCCAACATCCTGAACCTGGAGGAAATGTACTTTGATGAGCCCTCTGATTCTTGGATATTTATCATGGAATACTTGTCTGGTTACGAGGACCTCTTCTCCTACATTGACCGTAACGGATCCCTGGCCCCTGCTGAGGCAAGGAAGATCTTGAAAGCAGTCCTGGAGACAGTGTTCTATATGTTCTCTGTCTCACCGCGATATAAAGGACGAGAACATCCTCTACAACCCTACCACTGGACAAATCAAACTGATCGACTTTGGATCCGCCTCCCTCCTCGCTGAGCAGTACAATCGATTCCAGGGAACTGATGTCTACCTTCCTCCTGAATTCTTTGCCACCGGAACCCACGGATCCCTCCCTTCCACAACCTGGGCCATTGGATGCCTTGCTTACTGCCTGCTGAACGGTGACTGCCCCTTCTCTACAACCCAGGATGTCAAGGATTACAAAACTAAAGGTCTAAACTTCCTAAATACCTCCCTGGACCTGCCCTCTCGAGAGTTCATTCTCCGCCTCCTCCGAGCGAACGAGGATGATCGACCCTTCCCTACTGAGATCCTACTAGACGAGTGGATGAGGCTTTGAATTAATTGTTTTGTTTTTGTTGTGTTTTTTAGATTTCGTTAATAACAAAGTAAATCATGATCTTTTCTTCTGTCTAGAAACATCTCCTCACTTCACTCCAATGGTCCTCACCCTCACTCTATTTCAGTTCGATTTACCTCACACCAAGTCCATCTTCACCCATCATTGATGATCCACTATCCAGTATTGTTGTTCACCCCTCACCTTCCTCCACTCCTGTCAAACACAAACCACCCTCTGGTCGGAGTAATCGGTAAATAGTGAAACAGTTCGGGGATCCATTGGGGAATAGTATCATACTGTTGGAAATCTTAAATTTGTTTGGGGTTTTAGTTTTACTTATTTCCCAATTTCCACCTAGGAAAAAGCAGCCAGCTGAGAAGGAGACGACGAAGGAGAAGGAGAAAGATCAGGATAAGGATACGAAAAAGGATGACAAGGTAAGATACAGAGAATCGCCATCCAATATCCACTAATAGCAACCAAACCCAGAATATACCCCCAATATAGTCCAATAGCGATCAAACCCAGAATAAATCAATCAACTTGTCTCTCTCTGCAGGGCGGTAGTGGTGGTGGATTCTTCTCTCGATTCCTGAACAGAGAACCGAAACCAAAAAGCATGATTTTACCTGACGATTCTAAACCTGTAATTTATTGGGACGAAAAACTAGGTAAGAGGTTCATAGATTTTGCATTTCCTAAATTAGTTGAGACAACAGGATTTGATAACTCCTTCAGGGTGTCTGTCTCAAGTTGATATTCAGTTCATATAACTCTGTTTTACTGCAGGAAAATATATTGCTATATTCATAACCCTGTTTCACCTCAGGAAAATATATTGCTATATTCATAACTCTGTTCAACACCCCAGGAAAATATATTGATACAACAAAGGGATCCGATGATGATGATGATGACGCCCCTCCCCCTCCAACATCATCCCTACCAGTGTCATCAAAATCATCAGGTAAGTTGTATATTGTAGAAAGATGCCTTTGAATCCAAATAGCTTATCCTGATACCTTCATGCTTCATGATGATTCGTGAATCCAGGTGTGTCCTTGTTTCATCTAATCTCCTCCCCTTCCTCAGTGTGTGGAGATGACAAGACTAGCTCAGCTCCTACCTCACCCGGCAGAACAAGAAGGGGAATACCAACTAGGGGACGAAGGGGAAGTAAGTTCAATACGCCCCCCCCCCCCTCTCTATCTCTCTCTCTCTCTCTCTCTGACGTAGTTTGTTGTAATGGTGACACACTGTGTCCTGATTTGGTTAATTTGTGACACTACAGTGCAGCTACGTAATGCCACATTATCCTATTTTCTCCCCTCAGTACCCCCTTTAAATACAACCCATCTTTAACATTATTTCTCCCTCAGAGAGTCGCTATGTGGATGTGTTAGGGAGTGGGATGCGCAAATCGGCAACGAGCCCAAACTTCACCTGAGAGTACACACGGGAAGCTTTGCTCTATTTTCACCGGGGAGAGAGAGAGACACTAAAAGAAATGGGAAGAGAGACACTAAAAACGAGAGAGGGAGAGAGACTATAAAAAATAGAGGCGTTGTTATGTGTTTGTTTGTGTGCGGGGGTAATGTTGTTAGGACATTGCGTGTGTGTAGTGCTGGGATTCTTCGTAGAATATTGCTCCTGGATATGTTATATGTGTTGCCCTTTTTCTCTTTGGCCGGCTTTTTGCAAATTGTGAGAAATAAATAATGTTATTGTGTGATATTGTCGACCGTGTGTGTGTATATCACATGTATGTGTGATCACATATGTTTGTGTGAACTGTGTGTCAACTAATGCAGGATCATTAGTGAACATCTTTTGCTTGGGTTATAGATTTCTCTTTGTTCTAATTTATTGAGTTTCGTATCTCGCTTGATCGACTTTTCGAACACGGTTCTGTGATAAAGCCCGGCCATAATAGGAGGCAGTTCTGTTTTGTCTGTTGGCCCGATCTCAGCGCACTGTTTTGAGTTTGTGAAAGGTCGTAACATGAACCTTGATGTATCAATTAGGCTCAGTTATTGTTGTTATTGTGTGTGTGGGTGAGATCGAATGTAGCTTTTTGTTGTAGATTGATCAATTATATACCGGGAGAGAGATAGAGAGAGAGTTTTGAAACGTGTTTGTTTCTGTTTTTGCTGTAGATAAAACTCTCAAATAACTTTGATTTGCCAATTTTACAAACTAACTTGTATCTCTTGTTACTAAGGAATTGTTACCATGACAACCACGGTTACAGTTCTTGTTGCAACGGTGTTGCTAGGGCTATGTGAGGTCCACGGAAAAGGTACCTGCCTAAAGAAGGGTCCGAACAACCCCCACCTTCCCTTACTCCTTTCGGCAACACAGTTCTCCCCAATCGCATAAAACCGTTCAGCCCTTGTCATTCACCCACGGCCACAATGCCATCTTTAACCCCACTCCTCTCCCAATATTGCCTCCTGTTTCCCCGGGATTTTCCAAATCACTCCAGTGATCACAGTGAATTCCCCAGAATCCAACTCTCATGATCCACACTCACAGGACACGAGACCCGACCACTGCTGTTTGAGGGTGATATTGTGATGACAGATGAGATAGTTGAGAGTATTCTTCGGGATCACACCGTGCCCCAATCAGAGAAGAGACATCTCAAACAGGTTCCAACCCCTCCCCTCTCATACCTTCCGTAATTCCGATAACCTCCTCCCCGCCATACCTTCCCTCATGGTTCCAATAACCCCACAGATCCTATCCCAAACTACCACACCCCTCCTGCGTCTCTTGGTACCATCGCTACCTCTCCGCTTCGCAGATTTGAGTGAAGTGTCAATGTCACCAACTGCTTCCCCTTCCTCCCCAAGTCTAAGCAAACTGCTCTATCCCGCATAGAATCCCAATGGGCAATACCCATTGGGCATCCTGGCTCAATGCTCGATCATCTCTCACCGCCCCCTTGTCCAATAGAGGTGGAAGAGACAACAGAACGGTCAGACTCAGAGAACTAAACGGGCTGCTCTAAAGAGCCAAGGACGACTATGGGGTGACAATATTTTGCAGAGTTTTGGGGAGAATGGGGAACAGGCATATGCCATCATTCCCTATACATTTGATAAGAGTGTTGGTAAGTTTCAAAATCGTCCACCCTAGTCTCTTCCTCCTATCATATCCCAGTTTTGGTGACATAGACACCTGGTGTGATCCCCACTAGGTGACTATGTCGCCAAATCCCAGTTATTGGGAGACTCAACAACAACAAAACTCTATTAATATCCCCAAACAGGATCGTGGGTGCGTAGTTTGATAGAGAGTGGGATTGAGCACTGGGAGAATGGAACGAGAGGGGAGGGAGAGAAGAATTGGTGTGTCAAGTTTGTACCCTGGAACGGGGAGGAGGATACTTATGTGGAGTTCAGCTACGCTAAATCATCTGGAGAAGGGTGAGAGAGAAACTGAGAGTCACTGAAAATCTCTGGAGACAAATGTTCAGTTATACTTTCATTCAAATCTCCAATCTACTGTTCTACCATTCACATTGATCCCACTAGGTGCTGGTCGAGGGTTGGTAAGGCCCATGCCAGTGGAGCTCAAGTGGTAGCTCTGGGTCCCCAGTGTGGGGCTAGGGGGCTCATTATTCATGAACTGGGGCACGCTCTGGGCTTCTTTCACGAGCAGAGCAGACCTGATAGAGATGACTGGATACGGGTGAGTAAACGGGACACCTGGCTTGAACTTAAAGTTGACAACGGTTGACAATTGTACCCACTACTGCTTTCCTGGCTTGTTGCTCAACAATTTAGACTCATTCTGGTGTGATAAAGTTGTCTTGTTTCAGATAAACAAGAACAACATAGCGGGTGGTAAGACGTTCAACTTTATCAAGTATGGTAATTGGATAGTTGACAGCAGGAAAGTGGACTACGATTATGGATCCATCATGCATTACAGGTACATAAGTGAATCTCTCGCACAGCTGAATTGCCTCCTTTTGCATAATTCCCCCACATGCACAATCTGACCGGAATTGAATCTGACCCACACCATTCCATCCCCCCAGGTTGGACGCGTTCTCGTCAAATAACGAGAACACCTTGGAACCCCTAAAACCAGTTCCCGAGGGGGTTGAGATAGGTCAGAGGGAGAGAGCCAGCGACCTGGATCTCCAGCAGATCAGGCTCATGTACGGGTGTGGGATGGAGGAAGAGGAACCGACAGAGACAGAGGAGCCAGAGGTAGCTGCTGCACTAGTGGCCGAACCAGGCAGTTGGAAGTGGGACTACAAGAAATCGGTTTGGTATTGGACACCCGCCAGTGAAGATTAGGGTAATCAAGACAATGTGTGTGTGGGTGGACTTTGGGACTACTCAGCATCCAGACTGTGTTACTGTTTGTACTTTGTGATAATGTGATGGGGCCGGGGGTCAGTTTGTTGTATCATGTGCAGTGACTTCCAATTATTCAACTCCGAACAACTCATGAACACATCTGGTCTTTGGCGAAGAGAATCCGGTAATGTGACGCCTTATCTCTGTCGACTGTCGTGAGATCGGATCGACCGCGACACTGACAGAGAAAATCAAAGATTGGAAACGTCCAAAGACCAGACGTATTTGATTCAAATTAATTACAGCGATCTTTACAATGGTTGTTAAATGTAAAATTCACACCTAAACCAATAAATCAAGTTGTGTACACAACTAATCACATTTAACACACTTCATCAGTGTGTTCTAACACATTTAACACAAAATGGTTTCACTATCTCTTATTCAATTTGTATTTTAGTTTGAAAATCTACAATTATCAATCGACGCTACCTTACAAAACTTTTCTTGATGGTATTGGTAACCGATTGGTAACCACAAAGGTTACTTAATTGATCGAAAAAGCGGTAACCATGGTCACCATTGCATCTTATTTTCTCTTTTACATTTCAATATTTAATTACTCACTCTCACGAACAATTAAAATATTACGAGTTTCTCACTTTAAAAAGGGTTATACAAATAACGACACAAAAAGACACCAAATAATAATGTCACTTTCTACAGTTTCTTTCAATTCAACTATTTATTCCTGAGACCTGAGTCCTGAAACCGGGTGACATTGCCACAAAGTCCTACTTTGAAATCTCTGAAAGTTTTTAACAGTTCTGAAACTCTAAGATATCTCTCCAGATATTGAATTAGAATCATGATCCCCATTATTCTCTGCTACACAGTTGTGTGATTCCTCCTCGTCAGAGAGGGAGGGTGTGGGGGCGGTTGTTATGGTAACTGGTTCTGCCTGCCATCTGATCTTGTCTGTATCCCGGGTGGGTCTCCATAGTACCAGGACGCCATCCTGACTAACATTACCACCGCATGTCATTATCAAATCTGAGAGGAGAGAGAGTAGGGTTATGAAACGAGTAGAAAACGCATTAAAGAGAGTAGCTGAGACAAGAACCAAACTCTATGAGACATCACACAACTCACCCGAATCATGACTGATACTGATTCTACTGATTGGATCACTGGACAGGATCTGATAGGTGCTGAGAGAGAGGGTATTGGTAGATCCACTACCTCCGTTAATAACCTCAAATACCTCCTCCTCGTCTTTAGCTTGTTGTAACGCACTCTCACAATCCAACAAATCCTCCTGGGAGATATATGAGGGTGGTTAGTTAGTTAGGGATAGGGCGGTTAGTTAGTTAGGGAAGGATGGGGTTAGTTAGAGACGAAGTAGTAAGGGACGAGGGACGAGGTTTTGGATGGGGTTTAGAATGGAAGAGGTAATCATGAAATACATACTTGAATTTGTACCTGTGACTGGAAGGTGTTGAAGGTTTCATAAAAGTGAACTGGAGAAAGGTCAGGTTCTGTTATTGGCATGTGGTCCTCCATTACGTCATACTGAGGGAGATGGAGTGTTTTATAAAGGAGCACAGGATGATTTAGTGGTTTTATAAAGGAGCACTAAGTTTCACACGAGTCAATTACCTCGTTGTATGTGTTGGTTCGAACACGTGACATTGGTATCATGTTCTTCTGATTGGGTGATGACGTTGTTATGACGTCATGTGACTCCTCCTCTTCAGTTCTGCTATCTGACAGTCCCTCACAGACTGGTATTTGTTGTTTGGGCAGATCCTGAGTAGGTACCAGCACCAGGGATGTCTCCATTTTGTTAGATTTAGTCCTACTTAATAACCGGTCAATTAGTCTTGGACTGGGTTCCAGACTGGCACTCTCAGTTCCACTAGATGCTATCTCTTCCTCCTTCTCACTTCCAACCCCTCCCTTCCTGTGGTGATGGGTCAACTTCCCCAGCTCGTATATTAGGAGGTGACCGTGACTTGTCCCCACCCAGAGCGTCTCTGTGTCAGAGTGGTGGTAGAGGGTGTGAATTAGCATCCTTATCGCCTGACAACCCTTAGATTTAGGGCTCGGTGGGGGTAGAAAGATGGTGCTACAGTCGTGTGCCACCAGACAGGCCTTTCTTCTGACATCCCACACACTAATCGTGGTGTTGATGGCCACGAAAACCAGAGTGGAGGAGTACGGTAGTATGGTGTGAATCTGGGAGGTAGCAGATGTAGGGGTTGCAGAGGGAACTGAAACTGTCATCTTGTCCCGTGTCTTCCATCCCTCCAGATCTATGAAGTTCAGTGAACTACCGTTAGAGCACCACAACTCATCACACCGCTCAGTGGGTAGGGTCAGGGGATCGGGGAGGGTACTAGAGTCCACAGGGGCCTCTCTCTCTACTCCTCTCACCACACACGCTGATCTAATGGGGGATGTGCCAACATCCAGGATACTGGGGGAATACAACCCACTCTCAGATATCCCTTCAAACCTCACTAAAGACCCGTTAGTTAGATGTACCAGGATCTGAGAGTTATATACCACCACGCCTAACACAGAGTCCATTACCCAAGTAGTCCATAGCTTCACCAGAGAGTCAGAGTGGTAGGACCAGACATACCCATTGCTAGTCCCCAATAACACATAGCCCGCAGTGTGAACACAACACAAGATCTTGCTCTCTATCACCTCACTCTCACATACCACCTCAGACCTCTCCAGATCTATCTTTAACAGCACAACACTAGCACTGGTAGCACTTTGCACCGCCCAGAGAGTGTTCCCACACTGTGCCGCGTACAGGATACATGAGGTTGGGGGTTCAGGTTCAGTTGCTTGAGGAGGTACTATATCCCAGGTATCTCCATCGATAGTATGCTCGTGAAGCTGCTGTCTAACCCTCCATTGTCGCTCGTTCTCTGCGTGTTCTGTTCTCAGTTCAGAGAGTTTGTCTGAGTGTCGTTTGTATAGATCACCCCGTTTAGGGAAGGGTTTAAATTCTGTGAAGGCTAGTTTGAGGATCAGACGACTGTCGTAGAATGTTCTGGCGGTACAGCGGAACATGTTGAAAATACTGACACTATCCTGAAAAAGGGGTAATGGTTAGAAATGGGTCTGAAAGGGATTTAAGTTGGTCTAATTAGTAGTGCTTTGTTGTGCTCTAAATCGGTTTACATCTAAGTAGAAAACATCGTAAAAACCGAAACAGTTTCATTGAACTACCTGATGGTTCATCAGTAGGAACTCATGTAGTTTCACCACTGCCAGTGACACTCTGTGTAGTGTCTTGTGGCCCTCCAATAGAAACACATCCCATATCCTGACCACTGTACTCATAGGCAGACTGTCTATAAATATCGTCATGTACCTGGGAGTGTGACGGTGACGGAGAAGATATACCTAGATGAAATACAGAGGGGGGGGAGACTTGCTAGTTGTTTCCAGGGCCGGAAAGGGTTCAAACCACTCACCAATTAAATGTGAAGAGGGAGAGGTCAATATCATGTCGTTTCAGGTACCCCGCTAGAAATGGTAACTTACTTTCTACCAACTCCTGCAAAGTTCAACATTGGTTAGCTACCAGTTGCAGTACAGAATATAAATTGTTTCTAAACCTCCCCAATCAACCCAGAAGATTCTCTCACACCAGCTCCTGAATTTACCTGAAATATAATCTGGTCGGCTCTAGAAGCGAGGAGATCAGTATTGTAGTACCCAGTAGGCATTATCATCTCCAGGATAGCCACTAACCCCCAGAACGCCATCTCCTCCTCAAGGTGGAATATTAACATTCCTAGTATGGGAGGGGGGATGTTAGGATCATGATACACTGATAGTGGTTTGTTCTCAGAGAAATAAAATCCCTCTGTTCTTTGAACCTTTAGTCGACTGTGGACTCCACAGTGTGGAGTGAGTTCCTACCTGCGATCATGTTCATCCCTTGGCAGTATCCAATTGCTCTGTTGTGGAGACTGAATGCCACCAGTACTCGCTGTAATACTGGTACCTAGCATGGGGACAAAGAGAGGTGAACATAACTTGTAGAAAAAGGAAACTTATAGATGGAGGGTATTGTAAGGAACCCTTGCCCTCTATCTTAGGAAATATGGAGATGAAAGGCTAATGAAATATCAGGCTAAAGACAATAAACAGCTATTACCTTCGTTCCTTCCTCGCTATTAAAATGTATATTCCTGGGAAATGAGCGGTGAAGATCAAGTGATATCTGTTTCTCTGAAGGGGACACTTCAGGACTTTGTACCAGGGACTGGTAATACCGGGGACCTGGAACATGATGTTATGATTACGACGTAGTATCTTAGTATAGAGATCATTATCGTTTATCGTGGCCAAGCTAAGCAGAAAGTTATAATAAACAAACAGAATAATTTTACCTTTACTCTTCATGATCTTGCCACATCGATAGTTAATAAACGCGTTCCATAACCTACTCCTTACACCCCCTGGAACCCCATGTCTGCACAACTCCTTTACTTCTCGAGTCTTCTTTAGACAGTCGCTATGTTTATCCAACAACTTGGTCCATCTAGGGGAGGGGGTTGTTAGATTATTGGTACCCCATTTTACCACAAGGAAGTAAAGATCCTGTTACCAGCATACAACCCGGCCCTCACCTGAGAGTAAGTTGTTCCGTTGGTTCAAGTCGTGTTGTGAGTGTATCCCTCAGCTTATCCTGACACATGTACCGGAGCAGGTGCCCGTTCGTGTCAAACTGTGTCCTGGAAGGGAGGGTTGTTGGGTAAGGGATGGGATGGGTCCTAACAAAAGGAGGCAGGGATTGTATGAGAGGATAGTTCGTTACTTTGCTTGCTATTATTGCATCACAGCTTTTAACAAAGGGCGGTAGAATTTTAAATAGCTATTCAGATCCCCACACCTTGCGTTCCGTTCCCGCCCTTACTTGAATCCAAGGTGATCGGTGAAGGGGTCTGCTTTTGCCGTCAGCCCGACCAATTCAGGACAATCTGTGTGTTCTGCTATTGTTCTCACGCTCTCCATGTGTCCTCCCTCTAGGTATGCAGGTATGGAACTTTGCTGGAGGAAACCTGAAAAAAGTTGAGAGTCAACGAAACGGAAAAGAAGCCCGGAACTTTGTTTTGGGAAATGGCCAATGCGCGCTGAAGATGCCGCGCAATTCGAGTGCTGACAGGAGTGAGAAATGGTGAAATGTGTTCCAGCGCGTACCTGCATCAATGTGCTGAACGAAGGCTTGCAGATTGAGATACTCAAGGGAGAGGCGGAGATACCTGTTTTCCCACTGCTTCGCGTTGATACACATCTGAGGGATGTGTGTAATGGTATAGTC
>AVPN01002898.1:0-11349 GCA_000695325.1 Pleurobrachia bachei | reverse complement strand
GTTCAAGTTTCCTTCTTTTAACACGTGTCTTTTCATAACATGACCGGAAAGGTCATAAAGCGGTCATATTATATCGTTTAAATGATAAATTATCAATTCGATCACTCCCATTATCTATCAGCATCATCCTTGACTAGACGGCATCTAATTCTCCCATTAAATCTAAACACTTTGTCACGCATCAACAGATCTACACCCTCTTTCATCCAGGAAACCTGTGAGTCAGGCAGTCTATTCAATTCTACAATTGTGAGAGGGGGATAATTATTTTCATATTTCCACCACGCCACCATGTCACCCACACATATACATACACAACACGATACGGAATAGGTTCGTCATACTATCGTCATATGTATTGCGTTTGGACTGTAATTGATTATATTTCAAACGCCTTATAAAGAATATTAAAGTTGAGAATCTCGATTGATCTTGTTAGGATTGCCAAATAAGTTCCATTGATGCATGATATAGTGACCCAAACATACACTCGAACATTCGCTTTAGAGGACATTTCTCGCCCTGAGAGAAAATGAGAGAGAAAAAGAGAGAGAAATGTGTAAGAGAATGAAGAAGAGCTATATCATGGAGAGTGAGAAAGGGAACGGTTGCCCGGGTGACTCACAGGATGTAATCGTGTTAGTGGCGTATTGAATTCTCTCAACACATTCTTCCCTCTCTACATCTCCCGGCCCGCCAAGAATTTAGATCTGAAATCTACAGATGATATTCAACTCTGGGTATTTCGGCAGGAATGATCTGATTTCGTTTAAAATTTAAATAATGAGTTTAGCTCATCTAACGAGATAGACAAGACGAGATAGTGAATGAATACGATATGTTGTGGGATGTTCAGATAAAGACAACAAGTAATGTCGTCATTTAGATAACAAATACTAAATCGAGTTTCAAAAAGTCCAGTACTTGCTTCTGAAGAACAAGAAACTCTACCACCCTCTCTCAAACCACACACATGACTTCTGTTCTCAACTACCATAACCATCAAACCATCTCTATATCCCTATCTCTCTCCTGAAATCCGTTCCTCCTCTGATCGCTGCTACTATCTGTTATCAACTGCGATCTTGTAACGGACATTCTCAACTGCTATTTCGAATTTGAACCTGAAGTTGACTTAGGGGGTGGGTTTGGGTTGGCGGTGTGATGGCACACAACCATTATAACACTCGCAGTTCCAAGCTTCCTGATTCTGCTGCTGCTGCTACCTCGGTTGATAGTGCTACTGATCCTGATATTAGTTTGCTTTGCTCTGATGCCGGAGCCCATATCACCACGACTGAAGATTTACTTCAGTTGCTACCTGGCGCTGATCCTGCAAAGCTGCTGGTCAAGTTGATAGGTGAGTTCCATGCGGAGAGGAAGTTGAGATTAGAATTGTCCGATCAGGTAGCTAGTCTCTCTAAACGTATGGACCGTTTCGAATCTGACAGGAAAGGAGATCGCAGTGAAGACATTAGTACTGACGTCATCAGTACTGGCGTCATCAGAGCCCTTGAGGAGCGGCACCTCCGGTCTGAAGCGTATTCAGGTAGAAACACAAAATGCTCTTTAAATTTAAAAGACTCAAAATTAGTAAATACGTTTCCTGAGTCAAGGCCCCGGTGTGAGCTCACGCGAGCCCGAATAGACAGACTGCGTAGCATGGCAAGCTCAGATGGGATCGGATCGCCCGGAGAAGGTAGGAACGGTCAAGCAGCTCTCTATGTCCTACATTAGAGGTACTAAACTAAAACACGTTGAAGAGATATGTGTGACACCATGGGATGTAAAACACAACAAAAGATTCGCTCTCTATCCTATCGATCTCTCCACTGCTCGTATATCGTCTACCTCACAAGCGGGTGCGATTGAAACAATGAATGTAACGTGTTCCATGTCAGACCATGTCCTAACCGCGTCCTACCCCTCCCTACCCGATCTTGTGATTGACATACAGGAATTAGAGTCCCGTCAAGCAGTTAGAGTTACCGGAGTACCCACTAAAAATGGTCTTGATGGTAGAGCCTATGTTAGGGTTAGCGAGGTAGCGGATGCCTGGTTTACAAAGATTATGGGTAAACCCGTTACCCTTCTTTACACTCCTGAAACGACTCTCCAAGGGGATGTAAACCTACCCGTGTATATCTGTACTGATCGGTCAGCAGGCCCCGTTCTTCCTGTTCATATTGTGTGCCAGTCTACCGTGGACAAATTAAACACCTCAACTGCTCCTGTCCTGGTTGGTGCTGAGAGGTTCCGGCCCAATATCTTGGTAGAAGGGAGTGTGGCATGTGATGAGGTTGAGTGGCAGGTTGTGAGGGTTGGGGACCAGGTGGAGCTAGAGATGGCATTTGTGAACCCCCGGTGTGGAACTATAAATGCTTTGGATGGGAGATATGAGCCAGAATTCCTGAACGCCCTACAAAAATATGGAGAGCATAGGGATAAGAATAATAAGATATGTATGGGGATTTATTATCGAGTGTTGAGGCCTGGTGTGGTCAGAGTTGGTGATGAAGTTGTGGTGCTGAAACGTGTTAGGGAGTTTACCAGTGGTCCTGATAGGTTTAGATACAACTTTTTACAATAACAATCATTTTGGAGATCTTTCTAAATGCACCCCTCTCTAGTCTCTCACTGCGATCCGACAAAGAAGGTTAGAACATGACAACCGAATAGCACACACTGATTTGTGACTTGTCATAGCATGTGATTAAAAAAATTTAAAACAGCTCCAGATTATAATTTTAGCACTTTTTAGCTTTACTGAGATTTTTAGTTTTTATACCGACCTTTCACCGTTTTTATTGTGAATGTTTTATCCAATCTTATCCCTATTTTTTACATTACTCTGAGTTTAATTCATCCCCTCTCCTCAGTACTCCCCCATCCAGTTGGTATCTACAAATCGTAATGTTATTACGTGTAAAACCAGGTACCTACTCAGTGCAAGTTTCTTTAGTGGCCCATCCCTTGTCACACTCGTGGGCCCACATTGACGTAGGGCGCGAGTCAGAATAATCTGAACTTTGCGCGCCACCCGCCTTTCACCACCACACATCCCCTGATTCACAGATTTATTTCCCGATTCTCAACTCCACAATTCCCAGTTCCCACTTTCCCACTGCACCTCTCATTCCCACTTCCTCTGATTCCCAACTCTCCTCCCCTCCCTACTAACCTGCAAGGGGGCAATCATGCTCCTTCTCCGTAGAATGTCATCTACCACCGCCAGCGACTTGGTACGAGCAACCAACTTTGCCGCTCTAAAACAAGGGTAAGCCGAGAACAGTTACCGTTGTTTTCTTGAGAGCGAGCCTGAAAGATTCTATCATGACGAGGGAGAATAGGGGCAAGATTAGGAACAGAGTCACTGACCACCAGACTGGAGACAAGAGTGGTGGAATCTTCCATCGAATGTCGAGAGGGCTGGTGGAGAGGAAGCAGACAATTGAGAAAGTACCTGGGGTTTTGTGGGCTTATTTCTCCGGGCACCATTTATTTACTGTTAAGATGAAGAAGGAGGATGGCACCGAGGAAATTCGTCACAACATTATCAACGAGGAGCAACTATTGTGATAGTTTTATTTCCCTAGTAGTGCTTTACTCTGAGCTACATAGTTCTCCCACTTCTACTTTGTATCTTTTCCGAGAGTTATCAGTTAGTTCTACCCAGTTGTTATGTCGTGTTTGTTTTTTTTTAGTGTATTCGAGTTAATTAATTTTTTTAGTGTTTCCTGATAACCCTGTTTCTGCCATTAGTTATGTTAGATTGCTTTATCTGTATACTTGTGATTTTGGAACTGTTAGTTGTGAATGGTATTTTCATTTCTATTATTACTAACACCGCCTCCCCTTTCCCCACACTGCTATGAATGTTATGAATGCTCATGTTGACGCGGGTGATGGTGTGACGAGATTGTGGTGGTACTGTTGCAGCTGCTACGATCAGGTATGTCAGCCACTGAGTGCATGTCCCCCCTTCCCCTTATCTAATATCAACCTCATGTTAGTAGTTATCTCTAATGTCTCTATTCTTAACCCCGGTCCCAGACATCTCAAAGTACTGTACAACAATGTCCAGGGGTTGGTGAGAACAGGTCACCTAGACTCTGACTCGCCACCCCTGGATATGACTAAAGTTGGAGAGATCCAGGGTTTTATATACATGCACAAGTATGACATCATAATATTGAACGAGACATGGTTAAAACCCAAAATTAGTTCTAATTGTATCTTTCCTCGTAATTTCAAGATTTATCGTATTGATAGGAGTGAGCACTCCCATCCCCATGATCCCACGAACCCTAAAAAGTTCAGGAGGAATGGGGGAGGGGTGCTCATTGCACACAGAGAGGACTTGGACGTGTCTAGTTTTCGGTTTTCTAAGGTTAGCGTCAGAGCGGAGCTTTTGTCTATTTTACTTTCTTTTCCATCTGGTAAGAAGCTCTGCATCTCTACCATGTACAGAGTGGGTAATCTTGGTTCTGCTAATTTTGAGTCTTTTAAAGAGCATTTTGACAGTTTATTCCAGAATAGAAAGTTCTGCATGCATGTTATGATCGGTGATTTCAATTTTTCCGGAGTTAACTGGCCTGAGGCCCAGCCTCGCAGTGGAGTGGAGGAACTCTTTCTCTCTTATCTGATGGGTGACCTAGGTCATTCACAGTACATTAATTCCCCCACTCACTGCAAGGGTAATACTCTGGATTTACTTTTCTCTAATGATCCCAGATGTGTGTCAAATATTGATATTTATGATCAGCATGAGCTCTGCCTCAGTGATCACTTTGCTATCTCTTTTAATATTATCTCTCTCTCTCTCTCTCTCTCTCTCTCTCTCTCTCTCTCTGTGTTTTATGTATCGATAGCTTTCTATGCTAAAAATTACCGTAATTTGTCGGGCAAGCTGCCAGACCATTACATGGACTTTGATTTTTTCTAAATTGTTTGAAATTTCCCGGATTAAAATTGCTTTTGGGTGTTTTTCGGTTCAATAAATGGGGTGCCAGATTTGAATCTGGAGACCTGTGTGCTCTCTCACACGTGCATTGTATTGAACTATAGTCTTGTGGGAACTGAGAAAAACAGTATCATCTCACACTTGTACATATAGGCCATGCATAAAGACATTAATATTATATTGGAGGAAGAGAGAGAGTGAAATAGAGAGTGAGAGAGTGAAAGAAAGATCATTTCCTTCCCAATGTATATGAACCTCTATCTATTTTTCTCTCTCGCTCTCTCATCGTCTGCTATTTTCTTTTTATTTCACAGTCTCTTTACTTTGTTTCCTCCTATACAAGCACGAGCTCTATCTCTCTATCGGTCTCTTTGTTTACAGCTCTATCTTTTGTAACTACACGATTCTGTACCGAGAAAGGACGTAAGGGTTATTGCTTTCATTTCTAAGCTTTTATGTTAGATTCCTGTGTTCCTTAGCTTAGTAGTATCACATAGTCATTGGTCCCTTCGAGAATTTACCAGTCTACTTGAAACGTTCCTTTCTACGTCATAGAACATACAATATGCAGCCGAGGGAGAGAGAAGAAACAGAAGAGAGATAATCATGTACATAGTAAAAAGAGATATGTATGCAAGTTTTTCCCGAATAATCCTTCAGACTGGCCCAACTACTTTTTTACAAGTTACTGCAAGTACTTGGCGATAGAGGCTTTGATGCGAGACTTCTGATAGCGACTCGTTAGTTCAGATCTCGAACAATAAGTATCGATTCTTTCCGGTCTAGAACGTGGTAAAGAGCTGCTAGATTTTGGTTTTTGTGACGCAATCAGCAAATAATATCATTCCAATTTCTCCCTTTGTTCTTGCGTACGGTACGTGTTTTTCTGACATCCTGATAGAGAAAGAAGAGAGATATTATGAAAATATTCTCTAGAATAGGTCATTATTGAGAAAATAGACGAGAGAATATAAATAAATCCTTTGTTATCGGGGAAATAGGTCTGACATGTCAATATTAAAAATGAATAGAGAGGAACTTTCTAAATATTTCTACTATCATTCCATATAGATTCGCTCACTCTGTCTACTAACTTTCTATCTTTACACTTACCTCTATCTTTCTCCCTTTTTCTCTCTCTATCTCTTTCTATCTCTACACGTGTTTCTGTAATTGATCTATTGCGATGATGTTGTAACACTTGCTACTTAACATTTGGCACTGTGTCAAGTCAGTATGTTTTTTCTGCCATTAGTTATGTTAGATTGCTTTATCTGTATACTTGTGATTTTGGAACTGTTAGTTGTGAATGGTATTTTCATTTCTATTATTACTAACACCGCCTCCCCTTTCCCCACACTGCTATGAATGTTATGAATGCTCATGTTGACGCGGGTGATGGTGTGACGAGATTGTGGTGGTACTGTTGCAGCTGCTACGATCAGGTATGTCAGCCACTGAGTGCATGTCCCCCCTTCCCCTTATCTAATATCAACCTCATGTTAGTAGTTATCTCTAATGTCTCTATTCTTAACCCCGGTCCCAGACATCTCAAAGTACTGTACAACAATGTCCAGGGGTTGGTGAGAACAGGTCACCTAGACTCTGACTCGCCACCCCTGGATATGACTAAAGTTGGAGAGATCCAGGGTTTTATATACATGCACAAGTATGACATCATTATATTGAACGAGACATGGTTAAAACCCAAAATTAGTTCTAATTGTATCTTTCCTCGTAATTTCAAGATTTATCGTATTGATAGGAGTGAGCACTCCCATCCCCATGATCCCACGAACCCTAAAAAGTTCAGGAGGAATGGGGGAGGGGTGCTCATTGCACACAGAGAGGACTTGGACGTGTCTAGTTTTCGGTTTTCTAAGGTTAGCGTCAGAGCGGAGCTTTTGTCTATTTTACTTTCTTTTCCATCTGGTAAGAAGCTCTGCATCTCTACCATGTACAGAGTGGGTAATCTTGGTTCTGCTAATTTTGAGTCTTTTAAAGAGCATTTTGACAGTTTATTCCAGAATAGAAAGTTCTGCATGCATGTTATGATCGGTGATTTCAATTTTTCCGGAGTTAACTGGCCTGAGGCCCAGCCTCGCAGTGGAGTGGAGGAACTCTTTCTCTCTTATCTGATGGGTGACCTAGGTCATTCACAGTACATTAATTCCCCCACTCACTGCAAGGGTAATACTCTGGATTTACTTTTCTCTAATGATCCCAGATGTGTGTCAAATATTGATATTCATGATCAGCATGAGCTCTGCCTCAGTGATCACTTTGCTATCTCTTTTAATATTAACTTTGATGTTAAACGTACTACTATTGTCCGTAGAAAGATCAAGTGTTATGATTTGGCTAATTGGGAGGGATTTAATGCCGATCTTAGTTTTATTAAATGGAAGATGGTTTTGTCCGGAGATATCCACTCTAACTGGGATACCTTTCACAGTCTCATTGACGATCTATCTGAGACACATATCCCGACCAAGATTACCAAGCCATCGCTTGAACCTCTTGGACGGGATATGGAGTGGGAGCATGCTAGAAAGAGAAAGGAAAATCTTAGACAAAGAGCCAACAGGACCGGTAGTGAGAGTGATCTGAGTAATTTTAAGGCTGCTAGAGCGAGTCTAAAGCGTTTGGAAGATGCGAAGCTCAGGGGGAGCCTTGACATGGACAACAGAGATAGCGTTAGGATCCAGAGTCCCGTTCTCCAGTCATATCGAGGGTAGGGTAGCTAGAGTGGATGAACAGCTCACATTTGCTATCATATCCTCGAGCCATCTTCACGAAACCGTTATCACCCCAACTGGATCCCCAGGAATTCTTAACCAGGATGTATGTCGAGGTGTAACCCACTCCAGTAACACCGTGGTTAATATGACCCGTGCATGTTCTGTCTGACAGGATTCCTCCAGAATAACTCTGGAACCGGGTTGTCGCCTGAAATCCCATAGAAATAGATCCCTCCGACAATGCAACAATATTTTGGGACTCTGTTTTCCGTACACGGAGCGCGAATGTAATCTTTGCGGCTACAAGACCGTTAGCCTTAGATGACTTCTTACAGGAACCATCATAGGCAGCGTAGGGGTAATCAGAGGTAGGTGCCAATCGTCCCCACAAAGCGGAATAGTCGTAACAAACATCAGGCCACCCTCCATTGCATCCGTCTTTGTTGCTGTAGACACAGTCCAGGTACTCCTGCTCGGCGAAGTTTCTCAGTACGCCTGCTTTGGAAGCGTATCTCGTCTCCAGACCTCCGACAGCTGCATAAGTCCAGCAAGATCCACAGGAACCCTGGTTCTTCACCGGTGTCACCTTTCCCTCGTTGGTCCAGAGTTTCTCCTCGGGAACAGATCCTCGCTTCGCTAGGAAAGGAGCATCCTCATCGTTCTCATGTCCGGTAACGTTGAAACCCAGGTAGGACTGCTTCTCAGCCTCCGCCATCGTGGAGAACATGTTGAGTGCGAAGTGGGCGGTCTCTCCCTCGACATCATTCTGACTGGCTACGAAATGGGCATTCAGTTTGAATAGCCTGAACCTCATCCCTTCCTCGGCAGAGCTAAACTGGAGGTGCTGCTCTCCCTTGAACTTCTTGTAGAGCTCCAGGGTCTTGGTGGGACTTTGCAGGATAGCCTTCAGCCCATCGTCCTTGGCATGGGCCAGGGTGATCAGTAGAACAATCAGGAACTTCATCTTCAGTCTTCGTTTTCCAGTCGTCGGTAGTGGTGGTGAAAAGTTAGGGTGGCGAGGGAGTTTTTATACTGCTCTTGTTAGCAGGTGGCTAGTAAGGCGTGATTAAAGACAATCACGCCTCACGGTGTTTCTTAATCAACCTTTTTCAAGTGCTTCGTCTTGCTATGCCAGCTGCATTGTAGTACCACTTTTCTAGTTATTGGACGAACTTTCGTTATAATTCAGCCTTCGAAGATTTGTAACTCCTTTGTGTTTTGTGAGTCTTGGTACTTCTTAGCACTTTAGTAAGACACGTGTAACTTGACAAACAAAGACTACCAAGTGAAAAGTGGAAGAAAACAAAGGTGTTTCTCACTTCTCAGTTCTCGGTAAACTGGAAGTGGAAACTCTAGGGTACCGCTCTTAGTTGGCGACAAATACCGTGATAAACTGATAGCTTAGAAATAGTCGGGACTTTTTGAAGTCAGCTTCAGCTTCAAAATCAAAAACTTCAAAGTTCAAAAAGGGACACGAATTTGTCACAAAATTTACAGTTCATCATGCATAATTGGAGCGCGCATGACAAGTTTCCTGTGACATCCCGCGCGTGGGTGGGAAAATCACAGTTCTGAAAGTCCACATTCGCGATTCCGGAAACTTTCAGGATTGCCTCATTTCTTTTCCTCCTCAGGCAAAATGTTGTGGACCCCTCGATACTTGTTGTAGCAACCCGAAGTACAGGGGAGTAGCATGCTGTCCACATAATTACAGGTACATTCGGACCCCTCGGGGAAATGGTTTTGTCCGTTAAATCGGGGTGTCCGCTAATTAGATAGACACTGGCTACTGCTTGAATTGAAAGTTGAATTTCAACAATTACCAGATCGTCTGAACTCCCCCACCCCTTTTTAAATACCTCTCTTCTAATTCTATACAGTACACTTTGAATCTTGTGCTCACCAAATTTGAAGGGGTTCCATACCCCATACGTACTGTAGTTTGAAACTCGGGGTTAGAACCCAACTTTAACATTTCCCCTTCTCCCCAGATGCTGTGGTGCGGGTAGGTACAGTGGTTTGAGGAACACATGTTGTTACCAAGTCCCTGTATGGCTGTGGGTCATCATGGGTCTATCTCTCTCCCTCATTCTCCTAATGCTGCTGCTTTCCCTTGTGGAGTGCATTCTAGAGGAACGAGCAGCTAGTAATGAACGTGAGTGGGTCGGGAAGTTTGATGCCAGACCCCAATTTGAGAATTCAGAGTGGGTCGAGAAGTGCCAGATATTATCGTTTTACCAGATCACAATTGTTTTGTTTATCGTGCTCTGCCCAGATTCTGTCCCGTAACTATCTTACTTGTCATAATGTATCTGTCCTGACTGGCCAATGTTCTGACAGCTGTTTTATTCTTGAAAGAATTAAAGAAAAGAGAATAGGGCCAGGCCAATGTTCTGACGGTATCTGTCATTGATCCCTCCTCTTTCCCAATCCCTAGGTTCAGGCAGCTACAACACAAGCTACTACGGTGCCCAATACCACGATTACGGCACTTACCCCGCTTATAACACGGGTAACCTATATAACGATCCAGTCCCACCCCAAACCGCCTACACAACACCACCACCCAACTACTCCGCAACCCCTCCTCCTGGGTACGAGGAGAGTAATAGTGGTAGTGGGGATGGGGCGAGACAGAGAGCTGGGGACCAGGGAAATACTGAGGTAGTGGAGGTGGAGAGCGTGACAGTGAGTGAGGATGTTACTACTACTAATAATAGTACTGTGGATAATGAGGTATCTGTGGATACTCCACAAAACTCCACACCACCAGAACCACAACAAGAGGAGGTTGTGAGGGAGGTTCACTCCCCAATGGGG
The DNA here is from genome assembly GCA_000695325.1 of Pleurobrachia bachei. Lineage (NCBI taxonomy): Eukaryota > Metazoa > Ctenophora > Tentaculata > Cydippida > Pleurobrachiidae > Pleurobrachia > Pleurobrachia bachei. Next base: position 825 of record AVPN01002898.1, on the reverse strand, counting down.
AACATGTGGGAGAAATATCTGAGGAGGTCTCTGAAGAGGAAAGGGAAAAAGAAGAAGCAGGGGGATGTGGTAGAGGAGGAGCATTGTACTTCTACACCAGATCTGTTAGGGTGAGTTATTTTTTCTACACTGTCATCAAATCAAATATGATCTTTTAGACCTTCGAAAGATTAGTGGCAAAGTTGTTTTTTGGCCCTTTTTAGAAGTTTGACTATCATATCAGATCCTAACCCCTTTTTATTACTCCATCTTTCTATCCCCAGTGCCAGTAGTTCGCGAGTAACAGTGGACAGTGGGATAGTTGAAAGTGATGATGGCAGTGACGAAATAAGTTCCATTCACTGGTCATCGTGGGAGGATGACGTAGAACTCGATCTCGGCAGACAGGTACAGAATGGAGAAATAGGGAATCAGACAAACAGACAAACCAAACGGTTCAAACACACTCGGAGCAGGTTTTTTGAGGTATAATCTTGATCCAAATATCCATAAAATGACTGACACTTCCTGTCTGACGGCGCTAGACCCCGTTTTGATTCTAATCGATCCGATGGCGCCACACAGGACACTTCCACACGTTAATAACGTTATAGTTTACCCAACATGAACCGATTCCTAGTGATTATAATGTGTTACCGAATATTACTGAAAGCAATTTTGAGAGTGAGTTCAGTGCCAGTGAGATTTATGATGTCCTGTCCAAGCTTAACTCTCGTAAGGCTGCAGGTCCGGACGACATTCACAGTGTTATCTATAAGGAGTGTGCCGGCTCTTTGGCGTATCCCCTCTCGATACTTTATAACCAGGCCTACAATAGTGTTTCCC
>AVPN01002891.1:0-11419 GCA_000695325.1 Pleurobrachia bachei | reverse complement strand
TTGACGGTAGTATAACGCAACTAAGTATTTAAACATTACTCAATCTTACACTACATTATAGTACTCAATATATGTACAAAGTATTGTACCCTGCTAGACAATCTCTCTCTTCTTTTCTCATTCTCTACTCAACATACACAAATCAATCACAAAAATATCAGTCTTTTCACAACAATTGTGGGTCATTTTCATATCAGTTAGGCCCCATCCCCCATGTTTTTTGCTCTTCAATTTCCCTATATCCCGATCTGTATCAGTGTACCACTACATTTTCTCTCTCGCTACATAAATTTGTCACATAACACAAACACATAAAGGAAGAATGTCCATGTCCCATTGTCCCACATTGTCATATATCGGTATAAAAATGAATAAAAGGTGGCCCCTCTTTACATGCCGGGACGGGCGGGTCGAGAAGGCGGCATTCTCCTGTTTCCACCAGGGGGAGCGGGGGCAGGACGACTGAAACGGATCATGTTAGAGTTTGTGTTAGAATGGGGGAGGGTGTTAAATTAAACATGTTTTCATGATGGTAGCACTGTATGGTATACTGCACATGCAATTGCCAGGCAATAAGGAATTCAACATAACACAAACATGGAACACAAGATAGAGAGAGAGACAGCTTAAGGGGGAACTTCCAGAGGACACCCCTGACCTCTACCCTCCTCTATACAAGGGGGGTCAAGGGCGACCCCTGATAAGTGTGTTGGGCTCTTACAGGTCTGCTCCAAAGGTGGGCTTCCCATCTGCAAAGCCAATCTTGGGGGTGACATTGACACCGAATCCCATGCCCGTGTTTGTAGTGAAGTTAGGTTTGGAGGGTAGGGGAGGCGGTGCTCCTCTGGTTGAACTAGAGAGAGGAGGGGAGAGGAATAGTAACAGACAAACAGACGGGGGTTTAAACAAACAGGGGGGTTGAAACAGATATATCGTGCGATACGAGTGATAGCGATGCTAGTTCCATTCTTATTAGTTAGTCCACCTCCCCTCACCTAGCAGGTCTTGATCCAGGACGACTGGGTGGGCCACTCTGTTGGTCTGAGGCGAGGTTCGGCCGGGATCTGCTTGTTGTCATATCAGAGGATACTTTTCTAGATGTGGCAGGACTGCGATGTGATGATCTGAGGGGTGGGGAGAGGGAGGGAGAGAAGAGGATTAGCGATACATGCAAACACAGCAAACACCCTTCACACACTTTAGATAGAGTTCTGTGGTAACCATGGTAACAACTAGTTACAACTTTTTGTGGTTACCATGGTAACCACTAGTTACCACTAGTAACGACGGTCACACTTACGTGTTGTTAGACATGATGGGAGGAGGGAGAGGGTCAGAGGTGGTGCGAGATGAGACTTCAGAAATAGTTTGGATTGCACTTTTACAGGCATCATACATCCCCAATAATTCCTCCCTTCTCTTTACTTCTTCTTCAGACTCTTCCATCAAGTTATCAACCTAGGGGGAGAGTGGTGGTTATATGGTGGATAGGAGAGTGGAGCTATAAAATATGGGACCTAGGGGGAGGAGAGGGGAGTGGGACATCAAGCTAATAGAAAATACGAAGGTGTGACAAGTATTATATCAACTCACCGATTGCCCAGAGCTGTATAACATTGGCATTAGTTCCACCTCAATGAAGACTTTCATCTTGTTGACCATGAGGCACATGATGTGTTTGGGTACCAGATCCTTAAATGTCTTCCTAATAATGTTCATGTAGCTGTTAACATAGGTCCGGATAACCTCGACCTGTCGTTCCAGCTGGGGGTCTTCAAATAGACCTGTAGAGGGAGAGGGAGGGCATTGGTAATGGGCCACCACTTATTCAAGGCGGAGGAGAAAGGGGGAAAGGATTGGATCAGAATTATATAATGACAGTGTACACGAATAAAAACTGAAAAGTATAGTAGAGACTCACGTTCGAATTTGGGTCTGGCATTCTCATCTTCCAGATCTTCCAGTGGAATTTCAGATCGGTGATTGTAGATACCTGGTAAGAGCTCACCCGGTAATTAAGGGCGCGTTGGCTCGGTTAGAAAATAACAAGGAGATTTTTGGCTGGCAAAGAAATACATTTAGGAGGGTTATTTAGCTGTTTAAAAACAAAAGATCATTTCAGTACCTCTATAGTGCAGGTTATTTTTGCTGAGGATTGGGCGAGTTTCACTACATATTTAGTCTCCCCTGTCACGTATACTGAAACAGAAGTTCAAGTTAGAAAATGTGAACTATAGGCTGTGAACCATGATACTCTCTCTGCCAGTGGTTTGAAACAGACGAAGATAATACCGGATACAAGTGCGTGTGATTTAGTAGATTCAACAGATTAGTGTGTGTGTGCGATTCATTAGTTTGTGGGACTCATTAGATTCAGTAGATGCATTGTGAAGCCACATGATCCTTATTAGTGATGGAGGTGTACAAACTGCACCTTTAGGTTCTTCTCTCCAAGTTCCTTTAGTGTCTGCAGTTGCAAAATACTGAAACGACACTGCACTAACCACCTCTCCACCGTATTTATCTGCACAGTTGTTATCTGCAAATGTCGTCTCCAGCAACACAGTGTCATTCTGTTTCAGTTTGATGCTGGTACTAGTTTTACTAAGGGTCCACGTATTTAGGTAGCTGTTAACCACTCTAGTACCGGTATAAGAGAACCACCCGTTATCACCACACCCATCAAGGTAGTATCGAGTGGGCTCCCACCCTATCCTTCCTATAGTAGACCCGGCCTTGTCAAAGAAGTAGATGACTTTATATTGATCTGGATTATCTGCATACTGAATCTGTACTGGGTACTTTTCTAGTTCGTTAGAAAAGGCACATGAAGATGTGAGACAGTCACCCGCAATCGAGTTGTATTCTAGGGAGGTTGGGGTGATATAACTTGGAAACTAACAATACAACTTCATTTTAACAGTGCCCAACAAGAACCTATTACCTAACAATTAGTGTACAAGTACCTGTGCTAGCGTATGATGATTGAAGTGACAAGGCAATGACAAACACCCACAGCATTTTTAGGAGCTGCAGGGGCCTCTGAACCGCTATACAATATACTACTACAAATGAACTATATACACGCTCGAGAGAGGAGGGATAACAATTAGTGCAAGGCTGTTAAACTATTTCTTTTCTTGATGTGCTGACATATTGAGTGGTGACACCTAGTGTGTGCAATACAGACACACTCAGTATATCTATCTGAACATACATGGCCCCTATTGGCAGAGAACCAAGGGATGATAACTAGGGAATCAAAAAAACGGGGCAGTAATGATGCACCAATCAAAGTTTCGGGTTTTTTGGTAGTTTATAAGAACTGAATGACGGGTTTAATATGAGAATTGAGATGAGATGTTAGTTTGAGTTCAAATCCGTGGAATTTTCACCTTATAAGACTGCCCTAACTGATATTTAATTCAATTAGGATGTTAGAACATAAACACTATAAAGTGGTGTTAATGTGAACTGCACATTTGGCTTGATTTGGGCACATTCAGCGTTTCTGGCACAGATTCTGACCTTACTTTGCGTGACGCGCGGGGACATCTCTTTAACCAACTGCGCGCGATTTGTTTGAAAATTCCCACGCTTGCGCGGACCTTGACAGAAAAAAGCGCAGACAGCTCGTCGAAATGACAGTCCTCGACAGACCCACGACTGCCAATTGCGTCCTGAATTGGACCATGTAACCACAGCAACTGTATTGTTCAACAACAACTAGGGAGAGTGGAGGAAAATAATGCCTTGGCTCCTAAACCCTTCGGGCTTCTTTTCGCCTGTCATTGGCAAGCTCTCCTCCGGCTCCATTCTCCCTCGAAATGATAACACACGGTATTTTGACGGTAGTATAACGCAACTAAGTATTTAAACATTACTCAATCTTACACTACATTATAGTACTCAATATATGTACAAAGTATTGTACCCTGCTAGACAATCTCTCTCTTCTTTTCTCATTCTCTACTCAACATACACAAATCAATCACAAAAATATCAGTCTTTTCACAACAATTGTGGGTCATTTTCATATCAATTAGGCCCCATCCCATGTTTTTTGCTCTTCAATTTCCCGATCTGTATCAGTGTATACCACTACATTTTCTCTCTCACTACATAAATTTGTCACATAACACAAACACATAAAGGAAGAAAGTCTATGTCCCATTGTCCCACATTGTCATATATCGGTATAAAAATGAATAAAAGGTGGGCCCTCTTTACATGCCAGGTCTAGCAGGTCGAGAAGGCGGCATTCTCCTGTTTCCACCAGGAGGAGCGGGGGCAGGACGACTGAAATGGGACACGTTAGAGGTTGTGTTAGAACGGGGGAGGGTGTTAAATTAAACATGTTTTTCATGATGGTAGCACTGAATGGTATACTGCACATGCAATTGTCAGGCAATAAGGAATTTAACATAACACAAACATGGAACACAAGATAGAGAGAGAGACAGCTTAAGGGGGGACTTCCAGGGGCCACCCCTGATCTCTACCCCATCTCTATACAAGGGGGGTCAAGAGGTGACCCCTGACAAGTGTATTGGGCTCTTACAGGTCTGCTCCAAAGGTGGGCTTTCCATCTGCAAAGCCGATCTTGGGTGTGACATTGACACCAAATCCCATGCCCGTATTTGTAGTGAAGTTAGGTTTGGAGGGTAGGGGAGGCGGTGCTCCTCTGGTTGAACTAGAGAGAGGAGGGGAGAGAAATAGTAACAGACAAACAGACGGGGTGTTTATAAACAGACAAGGGGGATTGAAACAGATAATCGTGCGATACACGAGTGTTAGAGATGCTAGTTCCATTCTTATTAGTTAGTCCACCTCCCCTCACCTAGCAGGTCTTGATCCAGGACGACTGGGTGGGCCACTCTGTTGGTCTGAGGCGAGGTTCGGCCGGGATCTGCTTGTTGTCATATCAGAGGATACTTTTCTAGATGTGGCAGGACTGCGATGTGATGATCTGAGGGGTGGGGAGAGGGAGGGAGAGGAGAGGATTAGCGATACATGCATACACAGCAAACACCCTTCACACACTTAAGATAGAGTTCGGTGGTAACCATGGTAACCACTAGTTACAACGTGGTAACCACTAGTTACCACTAGAGTTACGACGGTTACACTTACGTGTTGTTGGACATGATGGGAGGAGGGAGAGGGTCAGAGGTGGTGCGAGATGAGACTTCAGAAATAGTTTGGATTGCACTTTTACAGGCATCATACATCCCCAATAACTCCTCCCTTCTCTTTACTTCCTCTTCAGACTCTTCCATCAAGTTATCAACCTAGAACAGGGGTGAGGGGAGGATGCTGGGGGCTATTTAAATACGCGACATTAGACTCTCTGGGGTTGGCTAGACTTATAGCCTTTTTGCTATAACTATCTAGCAACTGTTTGTAAAGAACAAGGTGTATAATGTTTCAACTCAGTACTCACCGATTGCCCAGAGCTGTACAACATTGGCATTAGTTCCACCTCAATAAAGACCTTCATCTTATTCACCATGAGGCACATGATGTGTTTGGGTACCAGATCTTTGAATGTCTTTCTAATAATGTTCATGTAGCTGTTAACATAGGTCCTGATAACCTCGACCTGTCGTTCCAGCTGGGGGTCCTCAAACAGACCTGGAGGGAGAGGGGATTGGTAAGGGGCCAGCACTTGTTCAAGGCGGAGGAGGGAGAGGGAGAGAAAGGATCGGGATTTAAAATGCCAGTGTACACAAGTAAATACAGAAAAGTATGGGAATAAAGGACTCACGTTCAAATTTGGGTCTGGCATTCTCATCCTCTAGATCTTCCAGTGGGATTTCAGACCGGTGATTGTAGATACCTGATAGGATAGAGGTATTGTCATGGAGTGGGGCCTGGAGTTATTAGGGAGATATCATTATAGCAGGGTCAAGGTGAGAGTTAGAGGTAGGGATGAGGTAGAGTAGGACAGGGACGGGGTTAACACGAATATTGATCACGTGGTATACATGGAACACCCTGTACACTGTTTTATACCTGCTACCCTTTGGTTGAAGATACCTGAGAACAAGAACACACGTGACGTCACCAACAAGAGAAACAGAAGGGAACATGGCGCCCCATTACATTGCACCACCTCCTTCTATCAGCACGCGAAAGAAGACATTGTGAATAGAGTGTTGCCTACCTGCCCTAAGGAATGAGGCCCTCCAATCTTCCAAGTCATCTTCGTCTTTAGCCATGATACTCAGCTCCCTGTACTCTCGGAACAGATATCTAGGGGGGAGAGTATTATTAGGCACATTTTATCTATGGGAAGAAGGGAATGTTGGGAAACATGTGCAGAGATATTTGGAAAAGTCAAGACTCTAGGAGAGGGATGAAGCGCTCACCTTGCATTGGGATTGAACAGGTTGATTTTGAATTTCCGATGGAAGAATCCTCCGTGTTCCTCATCTTCATCGGTACTTTTCATCTTAATCCCATCAATGTTCAGATAGTACTTCTGGTCTCGTTCCTAGGAAGGGATAGTGCAACATTTTCTTTAGGAGTGAAGGGTTGGGAGGTAGGGAGGTTAGATAGAGTGAACGAGATTAGACGAACAAAGCTTACTACCCTGTTGAGTCTAAACAATAATATTCTTTCCAACACTTACAGATTCGTCCTTGTACCAAGCCAGAGCGTCAGTATACAGTACAAACCAGTACTCCCTTGACAATCCCTTAGTTAGACCCACATTAGTGGTGGACAACCATCCCTTCTTAATCAACTGAAGGGAGGGGAGGGGGTGTTATGGAGGGAGTTAGGTATAAAGTGGGCAGCGTATAACACTGGAGTGGCTCAAGCAGCTGTGTATAATTTCAGGCTTTATTCAGTCCCGCGCTGGGTATTAAACATACTCTCTCTCTTAGCACACACAATGCACACGGTATCATGCTATATCTCTCTTTCTCTCTCTTACGCTACTAGTTGAGACGGGGCCCTGAAACAGTGAGAGGCACATATGAACGGTTGTGTAGTAATATGTACACCATATTACAGTCGGAACCCGATTTACCGGGATGCTCGGGGGAAAGGGATTTTATCGGTAAATCAGGGTTACAGAATATATCGGGGTCCGACTGTAACAGTAGAAAGGTGTGTTCCCAGTGCTTTGCAGCATTAACAGGGCTGCGATATATCTATCTAATACTTACCCTCTGTTGTCGAGAACCTTGTGACTGAGAGGAGGGTGGGTGAGTCTGGTGTGAGATGTGATCTGTTAGTGTGATAGAGAGTGAACAGTGATGTAGTCAGTGGAAAGATATTGGTGAATCAATCGGGGGTGGGGGGACTGGGGAGATTGTAGGAAATGTATTATGGAAGGGATGAAGAAGATAAAACACGTTTTGAGATTACTGATTTTAATGATTTGAAAGAGCTTGAAAACCCCAAACACACAATGATCAGCACGGTAACACGTAATCAGCTCATCAATCACGTGCCATGTCACAATCAGCCCCAATCAGCCCGCACACACATGTGATACAGTGCACTAGACTTTAGTGTGTGTCAGGGGGTATGACACCTCACATCTCGAGCGAGAGGATGGTATACCCCTGCCACACACTGAATCTTGTTTTATATTAAACCGAGGTATTGTGGTGGTGCAGCAACAGCAGCTATATAGGCAGGCTGCATACCTTGGACTTGTTCTGATTACTGTTTCCCTACAACATAGTATGTATTGGGAGACTGTTCATGCAACACAGATCTAAACATAACAGCCCCATTCCCTTGTCTTTTTAAAATAGCTGTCCTCCCACATACATAGTAGCTACAATAACAGCCCCTTGCAAGTACTCTCTTGTCCGGCATAACCCCTCCCCTTTCCCCGACCCATAGCTACAGCACCCTTCCCTTAGCCATCCCATAGCTACAGCTATACCCTCCCTTAGCCTCAGCCCATATATAATAGTGACGCTCACAGCAAATGAAGGCTGCATCCAGCATCCAGCTCACTTCACACGAATATAAAAAGAAAGGAATTTGCAGGAGATAGTTTAGATGCAAAAATGCAAGCTCAAGCAGGGTTTTAGGGGTTTCATCCAAACCATATTCCAATAATATTCCTACAACTCAACACGTATAATTGGAAAGGACGTGTAGCATAATAACGTGTAACACATGTAATACCAGAGAGAGAAGACCGATCGGTAGCATATCTTACCTCGGCTTTCTTGTTTTTCAACTGAGAAACGTTAATAAACTGAGAAGTTATAAATATGTTTTATGAGAGACACCCCTCATTATCACGACACTTACAACACCCACATAACAAATAACACACAGTTGTAAGACACACTGCACTGTACGTACCTGGCTTTCTTGTGATGCAGACGACTGGACGTCCTTCACATTTTCACCCTTAGCAGTTCTAAAACACAGAAAGAAAGAGTTAAAACACGCAGAGAGTTATACTTTGATCAACACAGATTGAATTGTTTTCTAAGTTTAAATCTGGTTATTCTGGTTATCAGGGTGTTTGGGAACTTACGCATTAAACCCAATAAAGTCGTCATGGTTTGTATTCACATAGGACAGCTCTACCTCTACCAACTGGTTAACTTGGTCTCTACACGACTGTTCGCACTGGGACAGAGAGGGGGTGTTAGTTTCTAAACCCTATTTTACGGGAGAGAGAGGGTCCAGCAATGCAAGGAGAGATAGATTTAGGCCAAATATAACTCCATAAGTTGCAAGAGATGAACTGCTTACCTCTCGAAGGTACCCGGAGACTTGTTGATCTATTTCACTCTGTAACCGAGGGTAGTTCTTGATCTTGTCAATACACTTCATTATCACCTCGTGTAGCTCAGTCGACACCTGCAACAAGTATAATTTAAGTCAATAAAGTGATGATTCTTAATTAAAACAACTTGTTTTGTTCAAACTCTTTTAATGAAAGTCTAGCTTGGCAAAAAACAGCAAGGAGCTGAATCTATATCTAAGACAGTCTGACAGTACGATCCACGGTTAACATATTAGCTGAGTTTAACTGTTACCTGTTTAATGCACTTCATGGAGGGAGGGGCAAGTTGTTCAATTTGCCTCTTAACAGTCATCTCAAACGCTGCGTCTGGTGTGAACAGCCCAGACCTAACTCCATGGATGTTCCTAATCGCATACCCAATCTCCTTTCTTAGTTCAGCTTCATCCAGTCGACCCTGAGATATGAGATAGAGATAGACTATAAAGTACTGAATGAAAATATAGTGACAAATTGTAAAGAGAAGAAGATCTCAACAGACAAATTGAACCATGACGTAGCAACAAATTGTAAAATCTCAAATTGTACCTCGTTTAGATATCCAGGGAATCGAAGATGGAATATTGTGTTAATTTTAGCTCCCCCACTAAGGCTCTTAGTGTCAACATTTCCACCTCCTTCTATCATTTCTTCAAAGTCGTGTGTTACCCGATTAACCATCCTGGGGGAGAAATACAAGATGAATGGTTGGACAGGGTAGTTGCAATGGGAGAAATACAATGAAGTTGCAACAAGTGGGGGAACTGTTGAGTCGGTTGACACTGTTTCCGTGCTCCGAAAGTATGAACAATTCAAGGGAACAGGGGATTGTGAATGTTCCATAGATGTTGTTAGCAAGAAGCCTACTCACTGCATCATTATGCGAGGTCTCGAACTCTTGTCCTCCTTTCCCAGGAATTTAAATTCCTTCACCTCTCCCTCAAGGGATGACATCTGTTGCTCCAGTTTGGACCTCAAGTTGGGTAACACTTCCCGGATGTGATTCGTTAGTTGCTGAGAGGGATTTACATATTGTTATTAGCCAATACACACACAGTTGCTGAACACACAATGTAGCATATCATTAGTCGTGTGTGTAATAGCGTCCTACTACATCCCATCTTTCTCTACCTGGTTTAGTGTTTTCTGAAGGAAAGCAGTCCCCGCCCTCTCTGCCAAATGTCGGTACGAGGGATGAGAAAGGAAGTACTTTCTCTCAGCCGCTTGGGCTGCCTTTATATCCTTTTTCCCATCGATATCCTTCTGGCTCCTGTTCACGACTCCGATATAGCCTGCGCGCAGGAGTGGTTAGTGTTAGACACACAGCGCGTTACTGCGTAGTATGGGATAAAGTGTGCCAGAGAGAGGGCCACACTCTTACCTCTCCTTAGTTGCAGGACTTTGTTATCCAGGATCTCCTTTGCATCCGTCCCCTCGTCCATGAGGTCTAGTTTGGTAATTACACCAATCGTCCTGATACCTGGGGGAGGGAGGGTTGGAGTATAGTGCCTTTCTAGAATCTAGAGAGGCTTTAATTATAAATTATGTCGTGTGATTATTGTAAACTAGTCTTATGATTATAGTACTAGAGAATATTGATCCAGATAGATTAGATGATAGTGTGTGGCTCCTTCATTTAAACACTTTTCCGGGACATTGATCGGGGGCCCATTGATCTCACGCTGGCGACGTGTTCAGTTTGTTTAACACATTTTACTACCTAGTTTCAAACCACACAACACCACCCAGTCACACACACACACACAACAAGGCTGGAGAAGTAGATCATGATGTAATGACCTATGATGTAACTACCTTCAGGGTCGACTTCTTTGGCAAGTTTCAGGGCGTCAGAGTTAGCGAGATCGGAGTTAGCGGGGGTTACAGCCAGAATTAGGCAGCTTGGTTTCGTAATAAACTGCATTATCATCCCTGGAGGAGAGAGAGATGAGGGAGACAGAGAGAGGGAGAGAGAGAGAGAGAGAGAGAGAGAGAGAGAGAGAGAGAGAAATAGAAGAGAGAAATAGAAGAGAGAAATAGAAGAGAGAAATAGAAGAGAGAAAAGGAGGGTATCAGGGAGACGTGAATAGGGAAAGAGAAGGGCGGGAAACGAGGGGAGAGAGCTACGACAAATTTAATTAAAATAGACATGGATCAAATGTTTAGAACACATAAATAGACTCCAGGTTCGATAATTATAACCCCTTCAGTGTTACCTCTAATCTGAAACTCAATGTCAGGGGGCTGATCTCCAATTGGTACTTTAGTTATTCCAGGAAGATCAATCAACGTCAGATTTAACACTGAAAATAGCGGGAAACATTAATTTGAAATTTAGAATATACTTGGAACTGTCCTTTGTATGCCCATATTTAGTCAGGCTATATTGTTTGGGGTATTTTCTTGTCAGCCGACAATCAGCCGGCATACCAGTGTTTTCTGTAATTGTTAGTGTAATTAGTGAGGTGATCTGTGTGTGTGTGTGTGTGTGTACATTAATCATCCCATGTGTTGACCACCAGATGTTTGATGACCAGCTGTAGTCATGGAGTAGTAGAAGCAATAATTACAGTCACCTCCTCTGATTTCTTTGAAACTTCTCCGATGCTAAGAGGTGGCAATAGAGGTTCAAATACCGCTGAGTTTAAGTCC
>AVPN01002890.1:0-11331 GCA_000695325.1 Pleurobrachia bachei | reverse complement strand
GTTGCGACGCCGTCTAGACGCCGTCTCCCGCAAATGCGGATTTGCCCAGACTCTGTCTGCGATACGGAGGTCTAGCTAGGGGTAAAACTATTCCATATAATAGCTCTATAGAATAAGGAGGCTGCTAGCAGTGTTTTCTTTACCGAGTTAATTGAGCTTATTAACTTTTAGAAGTCTCTGAGAATATCGAAAATCGAAATATCCCTGAATTCGAGTATTCCGGCTGGCAAGATCGAGTTAGGGGACTTGGGTCAGGGTAATTATATGGAATTTATACGGAAATTATACGGAATTTATATGGAATGGAGGGTGGAAACTGCTAGCAGGGATTTATTTATCGAGTTGTTAATTGAGTTTAACTTTCAGATTTCGTTTCTAAATATCCCTAGTCCGGCCAGGGAGATCGGGGTTGTACCAGGTTAGTGGCGAGGACACTTGTGAGAGATCGAAGTCACGGGGCCCGTGACACGTGCGACTAAGAACTCACGCAGATTTCTCGAGAATATTCCATATAGCTAATATATTGGACTTTGGACTTTGGAGGCTGCTGTGTTTTCTTAACCGAGTTGTCCAAGTCACGCGGGACTAAGATCGATCTCACGCATATATTACTCGAGAATAGGTAGCAAATGCAATGGTACCAAGTTACCAGGCAATTCCCTAGGTGGTTTGGATCCAGTGCAATTTATTCTCGCTCCGTAGGTATGCCAACGTGAGATCGATCTCACTCGCACATAGGTGTGATCTGAGTCCATGTCACCTAGGCGATCATATATTAGGCCCAAAACAATAAAAGTCTTCATATGTTGTTTGTTATGTTTGATATGTTTGAGGTAGTTGTTGTATAGAGTTGCTGCTGAATGCTTTTGCCTTTTATACCTATCTTGCCGGAATGAACGACGTTCTGTTAAATGTCTAGGGTCCCTAAAAGGGTCCCTTAACTGGTCGGTGCGGACTTCTCCTCACCTGTTTGAACGTTCTGTTAGACACTAACATGTTACATCCCCAAACATGTTCAATCACCAGACTAAAGTGTGTGATCAACATGGCGAGTAACCAGGATGCGGTGAATCATGTCTGGGAGAGCGTGTTTACCCAACTGTGGAGGACCTTATGTGGAGACTACATTAACTTTGGGTACTTTTCCGAGGAATGTGAGTAGAACATTAATTTCATGTTTTACTTTTATATCCCCATGGCCTAATCACCACCAGTTGGGAAATTTCAACCCCACTTTCGGGTTGACACTGACATGGACAGTTCATGATCAAGGGTCATAATCAGCTACAAAACTGTACACTTTATTAAGTGACCCTTTGAAACAACTGCAAGCTGGTAATTGACTAATTGGGTAATTTCCTAGGTTCCAATATGACCGAAGCAAATGACAACTTTGTCAATTGGATAATAAAGAAAGTTGGGATCAACGAATCAAGTAGACTTTTGGAGATAGGGTGTGGACGAGGGGCATACTCGATCAACATATCCAAACAGACAGGTTATTAACCAATCAGAACTCGTTATTTAGGTCACGTGACTGGTTTTAGCGAAGCAGGGACCAGTATTTCCTGCTTCGGTCGGTTCCTGCAGGTTAATAATACGTCATAATACCGATACAAATCAACGTTCGCGTTTTTACTGATCAAACCACGATATTATGTGTTTCTTAGGTTGCTCATTCGTCGGTCTAGACATTCTACCCCGATTTATCGAGGAAGGTCAGGAGTTGATGAAACAGCATGGAGTGGAAGACAAGGGAAAGATTTTAATCGGTGATATGACCAAGTTGTCTGATGTTGTTGGTGGTCAAAAATTCACCCACGTCCTTGTACTTGGATGTCTTTTCTACATTCATGATAGTATGAACACCTTCTTGGAACATCTCAAGGAGTTTTGTGAGCCTGGCGCTTTGTTGGTTATCCAGGATTTTAGCCGCACAGTCTCCCTGGACAAGGTAAACACTAACCTTGCTAAACACCATAGAGTATAAATAGTATTCTCGGATGGTTACTGCATGACGTCTAGCGCTCTAGGTAATAATATCTGTCGGGACCGACTGAAACTCAACCAATCAGAACTCGTTATCTAGGTCACGTGACTTGTTATCAGCCAATAAGGGACCAGTTCATCATGATTCGGCCGGTTCCTGATATTGAGTTTGTTCATAAAAGCCATACTATATTTCCAGATACGCCCTGTGATGCGGCACTGGAGAACAGAGGACGAAACTCTAGAAACAGGGGATTATCTCAAAAAAATAATGAATTGTAAGTTTACTAAATTAGCTAACAGTATTCCTTTTTCGTGACAGCTTACTCAAATTTCTGATATTTTATTTTAGCCTGTCTTTCGCGACAGAACGGATTCTGAGATTCCTAGGATGCCCTAAAGATTGTGTCACTGCTGGATACATGACATCTAGACTCACAATTTAATCTATCCTCTTAGCTGGCTACCAGTTGCAATACTACAACAACGACAACAACGATTTTGCAAAGCGGTCAATTGAAACTATCTTTAGTACAGGACAGAAGCTCGTTGAGAGTGGGGAGTTGCCTAAAGACGCCTTTACGTACCAAATTTTGAGAGGTAATTATGATGAGTTTTGTCGTCGTCATGGTTGCTTTAAAAATAATGTAGCGGATGTGTAACGGAGCAACTTTTTGAACTTTCGACCCTAACCTACGCGGACAAATCCCTCTAAAATACTCTATCTTTCAGATGCCATGGAAGCAGGGGAGATTCTTTACAACACGTTTATATTTAGAACATAGCTTAACGTAGAAATGAAACACTGGGTTACGCAGACATATGTTTCGCAGAATAAATTCCGCTCATCAGTGCTATGAAGAATGTTAGGGTTATACAATATAAATCTAATATCAATAATATTAAACCTATGAATGTAACTGCTAATAACTAAGGGACAGAATACATACATATGTCTGCGTAACCCAGTGTTTCAATTCTACGTTATAAAGCTCCCGTCACAAGGTTGAGCACTCTTGGTGGCAGGCGCCACTCCACTCTAGAACATAGCTTAGATATTTAGAATTAGGTTTTGATCCGTAATATATTGATCTGAGAGACACTTTGAAATTTTTAGGGGATTTTTTACCGTACTTCCTATTATGTAGTAAGAAAGGTATCACTATCATTTGTAATTTGTATCGAACACATTTTTCTGAGTTTTTTTTCAAAACTCGTATTATTTATTTATGCGGTCTTACATGTGCAAGTCCCTGGTCCCCGAATATTATCTTTGAATCATGGTTCTGGTGATCATATCTGTACCGTAGTGTACCTTCTTTGGTGTCGTCCAGATCCTCAGTGTCTCGCCCAAGGTGGTTTGAAATGTTCCTAGTCTGTCTGCTCTCGCACCGGGCGGGCCTCCGGTTTGAGCTTATGATCCAGTTACAAATTGGAAACTGACACCAGGTTGGAAACTGACGCATGTGTGTGTATCATCTACGATCACGTGACCGAATTTCGATGTGAATTGCATTGAGATTATCGCTGTTTCATCACATTGATGCGAAACTGGGAGGTGGAAACTGTACTGTTTGGCGCCACCGACCCCATTCAATACACTGTTTGAGAATCAAATGGGGTATGGCGCCGCCATACAGGATCTGTAGCGATCCAAAAACATACATTTTTCACCATTTTCACCATAACTCATCCATTTCTCGACCAACTTCAAAAATATTGGGCTTCGTAACGAAAAAAAGGAAGATTTTAACACTTTCAAAGAGTTTTTCACATATAGAATATATCTTGCAGGAGTAATTCTACACACATTTTCAACACTACTTCTCCACTAATACGGTTTTCTGATGAGCTGCTGAATCCTGACTCTTGAGCTGAATTTAATCCTCGATAAACTTGAAGACCTCGTCTCCTTCAGGTCCTGCTAGCTGCTGATCAGCGATATCTGGAAATGAGATAGAGGGTCATGAAATGGAAAATCATATCATGAGCTTTGAATCTCACGCCCCTGACTCAAATAGTAATCCCCTCTGATCATCCAAATTTCACAAAAATAGCCGGGGTCAGAGTCAAGAGTGTACATGTGAACTACACACTAACCTTCACAAATCTCACAGACAGATCTATAGTCAGTTTTAGGGACACACACCATGCCCATACTCCACTTATTATCTTCGCCACCACCATCTTCAGAGGTGAACATGACAGAGGCACTGTTATCGTTCAGATTAGCGTTAAATGGTGTCTTGGTGCCTTTGTAGGTGATCTGGGAGGGGAGGTAGGAGGGGTGTTAAATGGTGTCTTGGTGCCCTTGTAGGTGATCTGGGAGGGGTGGTAGGAGGGGTGTTAGAGGGATTGGGGACGGTGTCAGAGTGATTGGGGAGGGGTGCTGGAGCTTATAGAGGGATCGGGTAGGGGTCTTAGCAGACCGTAAATACCGACGGATTAATTCCGTCGTCTCATGGGGTTGACAAAATTGCTTTCTCCTTCGTATTATCAGCAATATTTCATTCCGATATATCGGGCAATTACCCCTTGGTAACGCAATTACCCTTACCTATCGCAATGCCCTGCAGAAGGGGGGTAATTTCGTTACCAAGGAATTATCCGACTGTAAAGTATTTCTAAGCTGTGTATCAAGAACCGACCGAATCAGGAAATACTGGTCCCAAATTAGCTGATAACCAGTCACGTGACCTAAATAACCAGTTCTGATTGGTTGTTTCCTTGGTCTGGTCGGTTCCTGCGTATACTCACGGAAGTATCCATGGTTTTGATCATGACACCAGATCCCGGTGCCATACTCATATCCAGCTCAACACACATCACCAAATTGCAGTCCCAATCAATGTCAATGATGTATTCACAATGGGTGTTCGGGTTGTATGTGCCGTTGTGGTAACTGAGAGATATTGTTGTTAGGTTACCATGGTAACTGAGGAGGAGGAGTTAGGTGTTATCATGGTAACTGAGGGGTGTTATCGTTATATTGCCATGGTAACTGCAGAGGGGTGTTATCGTTATATTGCCATATATGGTACATCTTTAACTACTGCGTTTTGTTTATCGATATAATTTATTGCACAATTTCAGAACGCAAGTTTGGTGACAGTTTCGAGGAAGAACTAAAAGAACTAAAAGGCATCCTGCTTCAGTAGTTGTCAGCGTTCTGACAATTACTGATCTATAACTTTACTTCCCTTTATGGTAGTGTTATCTAGGTTCAATTCTCTAGAAATTAGTTCGCAGTTGGGGCAACTTTAGACATAGTTTTGACAGCTTCTAGCTGTGATGAACAGAAAATGAAGCTAAAAACAACGATAATTCCTGTATTAGGCATAATTTTAATTTTTTAACTCTAAACAAAATATAAAAGCACTTTAGACTTACTTGTGGGAGTAAAGAATGACACTTCCGTTGAAGTAGTAACAACACGCCAGACCATTCTCATCACCTGAGTGGGAGGGAATCTTAGAATCGTTTGAATCCAACCTCGACTGTAGAGTGATCCTGCCTAGCTTTATAGTTGCCATGCTGTACACTGTACAGTTGGTTAGGAAGCAACCCCAGGCGATTTTGTGCGAGAAATCGCAGCTTCGAGGGTCGAGCTAGACACATCAAATATCTTACAACGTACATTTGTCCCAGCCATGTGTGCTTCTTTCATATTGAGTACTCCGTTTCTCACAGTAAGTATTGGCCACTGCAGCTATCACAGCCACCAACACCGCCAAACTTGCACACAACCTGTTGGAAATTTCGATGTGAATTGCATTGAGATTATCGCTGTTTCATCACATTGATGCGAAACTGGGAGGTGGAAACTGTACTGTTTGGCGCCACCGACCCCATTCAATACACTGTTTGAGAATCAAATGGGGTATGGCGCCGCCATACAGGATCTGTAGCGATCCAAAAACATACATTTTTCACCATTTTCACCATAACTCATCCATTTCTCGACCAACTTCAAAAATATTGGGCTTCGTAACGAAAAAAAGGAAGATTTTAACACTTTCAAAGAGTTTTTCACATATAGAATATATCTTGCAGGAGTAATTCTACACACATTTTCAACACTACTTCTCCACTAATACGGTTTTCTGATGAGCTGCTGAATCCTGACTCTTGAGCTGAATTTAATCCTCGATAAACTTGAAGACCTCGTCTCCTTCAGGTCCTGCTAGCTGCTGATCAGCGATATCTGGAAATGAGATAGAGGGTCATGAAATGGAAAATCATATCATGAGCTTTGAATCTCACGCCCCTGACTCAAATAGTAATCCCCTCTGATCATCCAAATTTCACAAAAATAGCCGGGGTCAGAGTCAAGAGTGTACATGTGAACTACACACTAACCTTCACAAATCTCACAGACAGATCTATAGTCAGTTTTAGGGACACACACCATGCCCATACTCCACTTATTATCTTCGCCACCACCATCTTCAGAGGTGAACATGACAGAGGCACTGTTATCGTTCAGATTAGCGTTAAATGGTGTCTTGGTGCCTTTGTAGGTGATCTGGGAGGGGAGGTAGGAGGGGTGTTAAATGGTGTCTTGGTGCCCTTGTATGTGATCTAGGGGGAGGGGGGTGTTAGGAGGGGTGTCAGAGGGATTGAGGCGGGGTGGGGAATCAATAGAGGGATTGGGGTGGGATCATAGATCGTAAATAACGACGGATTAATTCCGTCGTCTCATCGGGCTGACAAAATTGCTTTCCCTTTCGTATCAGCAATATTTCATTCCTATATATCGGGCAATTACCTCTTGGTAACGCAATTACCCCCTACTATCTATCGGATCGCAATGCCCGGCACTCTGCAGAAGCGTAGAGGGGTAATTTCGTTACCAAGCAATTACCTTACCCGGACCTCTGAGAGTATAAGACTCTACGAGTAAGCAGCGGGGTAAATTAGAGTCCGACTGTAAACTGTAAAGTATTTCTAAGCTGTGTATCAGGAACCGACCGAATCAGGAAATTCTGGTCCCTGATTGGCTGATAACCAGTCATGTGACCTAAATAATGAGTTCTGATTGGCTGTCTACTTGTTTCGGTCAGTTTCTAATTTATAAGCTGTACTCACGGAAGTATCCATGGTTTTGATCATGACTCCAGATCCTGGTGCCATACTCATATCCAGCTCAACACACATCACCAAGTTGCAATCCCAGTCAATATCAATGATGTATTCGCAATGGGTGTTCGGGTTGTATGTGCCGTTGTGGTAACTGAGGAGTGAGGAGGAGGAGGAGTTAGGTTACCATGGTAACTGAGAGGTGTTATCGTTAGCTGTTACCATGGTAACTAAGGGGTGTTATCTTTAGGTTACCATGGAAACTGAGGGGTGTTATCGTTAGGTTACCATGGTAACTGAGAGGTGTTATCGTTAGCTGTTACCATGGTAACTGAGGGGTGTTATCGTTATATTGCCATGGTAACTGAGGGGTGTTTAGTTATCGTTGGGTTACCATGCTACATAACTTTTACAATTACATGCGCTGAGATCTACTGCTTTTATTTATCGATTGCCCAATTATTTCAAAAGCAAGTTTGGTGACAGTTTTGGGGAAGAACTAAATGAACTAAAAGGCATCCTGCAATTGTCAACTGATCTACAACTTTTCATCCCTGTATGGTAATGTTATCTAAGTCCAGTTCTCTAGAAATTAGATTGAACTCGCGGGGCAACTTTAGACATAGTTTTGACAGCTTCTAGTTGTGATGCACAGAAAATTAAGCTCAAAACAACAATAATCCCTGTATTAGGCACAATTTCAATTTTTTAACTCTAAACAAAAGACAAAAGCACTTTACTTGTGGGAGTAAAGAATGACACTTCCATTGAAGTAGTAACAGCACGCCAGACCATTCTCATCACCTGGGAGGGGGACTCTGTTAAATGCAACCAACTGAAGAGTGATGCAACCAACTGAAGAGTGATGCTGCCTAGCATTAATCGTTTAGTTGCCATGATGTATCGCAGCTTCGGGCTCGCATTACCAGCTCACAGCCCGGACCCGGGAAAAATATCAAATCTTGTTTTGTTCAAGAGGGTCGAAAAGAGGTCAAGTCAAATATCTTACAACATACATTTATCCCATCCGTGTGTGCTCCTTTCATATTGAGTACTCCGTTTTTCACAGTAAGTGTTGGCCACTGCAGCTATCACAGCCACCAACACCGCCAGAACCGACCGAAACAAGTAAACAACCAATCAGAACTCGTTATTTAGGTCACGTGACTGGTTACCAGCCAATCAGGGACCAGTATTTCCTGATTCGGTCGGTTCGACAAACTGAGCTTCAGAAATCAGAAAGGTTCAAAGAAAAACAAGCTTCGATGTCAGCTTCGATGCCGAACCGGGAACAAATAATGATACGCCGACGCAGTCCCACGTAAACATGAGAAAAATTGACCTTACAAACACTTCAAAAAAACGAATGTCGCATTAAATTTGACCGATTACTGCTTTCAATCAACAACAAATAGCAAATACACGTTCATATTCTCACCTTATCGTATTCATATCTCAGCTAGTAGGTAATGCAAAGGGCGAGGGGAAGTCTTGTGTGTGTAACTACAACTCTTCTCTCTCTATCTCTGTTGCTCTCTCAGGTGATGGTGATGTGTGTGCGGGCAACGCGAACAACTCTAGCCAGCATCGAGTGATGTGGATTTAGAGGGAGTGAGAGGAGCGCTCAGGTCACGTGATGCGGTTAAATCTTTGAAGGAACATAGATGAAGGGAGAGCCCCGGTTGTAGATCATATTGGAAGGAGGAAACGGAGGTTAAAAGTTAAATCAGTGAGCTCGAATCAATATAGTGAATCTCTCAGTTTGTCATGGTTTGTCACTTTGTCACCCTCCTCAACTCCCGTCCTCTCTTGTTTGTCCTCAGATCACGTGACACACCGCGTCACGTGACTAGATGAGTGTGGGTATTATATCATGGAGGAATGTCAGTCTATCCGCCCCATCCAGTGAGGCCTCGCAGCATCAACTCCCTCCCTCTCTCTGAGACCTCCATCACCTCTAGATCTTTACACACAGCACCTCTCTACCCCTCCATCTCTGTGTACTGTTTTACTAAAGGTGGATTTTGTGCGTGTGCGAGTGTACACGATATAATCGAGTTTAGCCCCCGGAAGGATGATGTCTTCAGCACTATTTTGGTAAATTTGCTTTGGATTTAAATCCGTACTTATACTGAGCTGTTTCTATAAGTTTTCCATCGTTGAATTCTCACAGTTATTGAATTCGCCAGTTATTCAATTGAATTTGCTAACCACCTCTCTCTAAGTCTAACCAACTCTTACCTCTCTCCACCTCTCAAGTAACCACCCTTCTCTCTCCCCAGTGCCTTGGTTTTAGTCTTCACCCCTGTCATCTCTACGGAACAGACGCTACAACATTATTCTTACGCAAGTAAGCTTCGAACGATGGTTTGATCTATTTTAATAATTCTCAGACGTGGGTGGTCTTCTCAACAAATTTAGAATGCACAAATAAATGGTGGCTTCAAATTAGATAGATGTAACTTGTTTTCTTACAAAACATTTGTTCCAATATGAACTGAAATATTCTGCAAACTGCAAAGTATTTACATTTTCTAACTAAACTCTTCTTCTCCATTTCAGACGGTGCAGAGTTTTGCTGTTACTATTTCCACAATGAGTCGGTGTCCATGTTTAGTCACGAGTACCACACCCACTACAACCCTGTAAGTACAGCAGCTCTATAGACACACTTGGGATCCAAGTCTTGGGTGTTGTTGTCAGGCAAATACTCTGACAGAGCTCTCGATACTTCGGACTTGGATGTTGTGCCACCGTCAGAGTCTTGTTTGAAACTTCCAGTAAAGCTCGGCACAATTTTTACCGAGCATCGCATTGACGCAAATGTTTTGCAATTGTTAAGTTACAATGCACCATTCTTTACCGGTAACAGCTCATTCCGAATGCTGTTATACCAGTTAATTATCCAAGTAGTATTCATATCGCTAACTTGAACAAATTAAAGTCTTGGTGGGTGGTATTTTCCTTCGGAAAGGGGCACAGCATTGAGGTGCACATGTATTAGAAAAGTGCTCAATCTTGAGAAAATAGGCAGCTGCCATGCAGCTGTAGCAATTTTGAATTATATTGTCGAATTTTGGAGCTTCCACATGAGACAGTTTAAACAATAATTATAGTTCGTTAAACTGGTAGTAGTTTAGTTGAACCTCTATTTTGTACATGTCACGAAACGTCTCAATACCTTCTTTGGTTACCCCTGAGTGGAAGAGCACCAAATGCCTTCTAAACAATATAACCATGCTATAACCGGGTAGTGGGTTGAGAGACGTGTTGTTTAGTGGGTATAAATAGTGACAGTTTAACTAATACAGTCGAGGCCCCGACTTACAGGTGAGCTCCGGGGAGTGGGTTTTGTCCGGTAAATAAAGGTTTCGGCAAATCTTGAGGTTAGATTTTTAGATCTTCAGTGGCTTAACCACCATTTTTCTCGAGAGATGCTCTAAAGAGAAGAATCTGAGAAATGAAAACAGAAAAATAATAATTTGGCCCAGGACCTGTCTGGCGCCGCCGACCCGATCTGAGCGCACTGTCAAATCAAATGGGGTATGGCGCCGCCATACAGCCCAGGACAGGACAGACATATTTTTGAGACGGTTAACTGGTTCACGACGAGACACATCTTTTTTTATTTTTCGAACCCCGTTTAATGCACTAGACAGAAGGTGACCACATGCATAATTGAGCAGAAAGCTTGTGAGTCGAAATTCAGTTAAATGGTTTTTATGACTTCTTATTTTTTCTCTCAAAGCTTAAATTTAGGCGTGGCTTCGCTTGAAACACATCGGATAAGGGCACGGACAAATTGAGTTGATTTTTCCCATTTGAATGATGCTCGACCCTGTTACCCAAACTCCAAAATGTAAAGGAGAACAAGTAACAAGTTTTAACCCGCTCCTATATTTCAGACGACTATCTGCCAGTACAATATCGACGTAACGGAACCAGAGGAACTAGAGGATAACTGTGATCTTGTTCTCTGTTTCAAGGACCTGAACTTGGACGATGGTGACTTCATCAAGATAAACCACAGAGATCTCCAGGTGAGAGAGAGAGAGAGATAGATAGATATATAGATAGAGAGAGAGAGAGAGAGAGAGAGACAGACAGACAGAGAGAGTGGTAGAGAGAACTTGATTACTTTCCATGGCGACGTTTCATGCCATTTTGGTAATTAGGAACCGGCGATACCGGATATTTTTTTCTCGATTCGATTTCGATCTTTTTTTGAACGACCAAAATTTTTCGATTCGATCTCGATTCGAT
>AVPN01002887.1:0-11367 GCA_000695325.1 Pleurobrachia bachei | reverse complement strand
GGGGGGGCATTTGACAGAGTGGTCTGGGCTAAGTAAACCTTTTTTTAGAAAAAGCAGAGTTCCCCATTATTGGCCCCTTATCGATTAAAATTACTCACGTTTTGCGAGCAAGGAAGTTGGAGAAGCTCTGATCGGGAATGCTATTGCCCACATCCAAGATGATATCAAGAGGAATAGTAATAGGGCAGTCCGCCAGATCCATAGCTAGGTGATCCAGAGCGTGGCTAGAGTTGAGGGAGGTACGGGAGGACGTTCTGCTTTGTATACCTTGGGAGAGGAGAAATGGGTTAGCATGGAAGAGGGAGAGGGAGAAAGAGTCAAGAGAGATAGAGAGAGAAAGAGCAATGGTTATGGGTGTACTCAGTAATGTCGCCGTATTACACAGCGTTTACTATAGCCCGAATTTGAACACCTGTTCGGTTCAATTAATTAATAAGAGAGATGGAAAGAAAGATAGAGAGGGGGCTGGGAATTCCAAAACATGAGATACATAGAACAAGTATCATTTTCCAGTTTAGATTACACCTAAACTTTTCTCATTTTTACGAATTTTCCATCGAACTGTTTGCTGATAAAGAGAGACAAATTCTCTCAAAACTGTTGACGCTTTTAGAAACTATGTAATTAGTTTTCAGTGTTCACAGGAGTTGTTTCTTAACTGTGCCTGCTACATGTTAAATAATAGTACAGGAATTACTGAACTAGGAAAATTCACCTTCACTTCATTTTTGCCTTGCCGAACCCTGACAGAACTCTGTTACTATATGAAATGCAGCGTGGGCTAGACAAATTCACCTTTCAACAGGTTTCATACCCACTTTCGAATGGGAAAGCGAGACAAATATAATGCTTTCTCAATTCTTAACATGTTTTCCTGAACGTGAGAAACATCAGCACAATAGAAATATTGGACAATTGTTGGTTCATTGCATGTTTACCAGCCGAGTATCATGTATCACTTATTTTCATCTCTTCATGTAGTTGTTTGAGAAGCCTTCAAAATCTCCCAGTATAGTAATAATAGCTTAGAATTCTGTTGAATTGTTCATACATCGTGTGAAGCTAGGCGACTCAAGAATTCTTGGCATAAGAACCCCCCCCCCTCCCCCAGCACTATGATGGCAGGAAGGGCTACTGAACCGGGGTAGCTGCGGTTTGGAAAGCAGTGTTTCCTAATTGTGTGAGGTGCAGTGGGTTTCAAGCCTCAAGGTTCCAATATGACCACAAAATTAGTCAGCATCTCACCACACCGAGTATAAATTTAAACTTCTGCCCCCAACTCCTCATTTAACATCGCTATTAGAACGATGGCTAGAGGCGCCTACCTGATACACAGGAAGGGCAGCTGTGTGGTGTCTAGTAATAATTGATACTGTTTCGGTGCTAAATAGTGCTTGTAGTACTTTTCTGCAGTGTTTTAGATGTGTAAAAAATTTCGGAAGCTTCCCATCCTGGCACATATTTGAACATGCGTTTCTAACTGAGAATCTCAGACGTTTCTCACTGTGCATATCAGACGGTTTGCTTACACAACCACGACCAGCTGTCAGTGTTTGCTATACCCATGAACTTCGAGTTGTTACACTTGGTTACGAAGCAACTCCTCTAAAGAGTCGCTGGGCGACCTTCTCACGAGCTGGCAAGGGGTTACTTCGTTACCTGTAGTTACACCCACCTCGCAGTACTCGTATAATGTTTCTAACCCGTCTATAGTTCTACGGAGAGGCCTAGTGGTAGGAATGACGTATAATCACGTGGGCTCACGGTCTCATTATACATGTACAGTGTGTACCAATGATAGCTAGGGAGGACCATTAGCCCTCTCTTCTGGTTCGGCAATAAACTAGTATTAATGATACTATTGATACTGCAATTGGACTCACTCGAAGGTTTATGCAAAGTCTGAGGGCTTCGGGAGACGTTATTCTTTGTTTCTTTTTGTTTTTGTTGTACCCTGGCCGATCTGTGTTATGCGTTTTGAGGATCAAAACGGGGTCTGGTGCTGCCACACAGTTCCGCACAATTCACTCATTCAACACTCATATCCACCCCTCATATAAGCTCAACAAGATGGGGGGCCCACAAGATGCCACTATACACAATCATTCACCTCCCATCCACACCTCAACAAGAGATGATTGATCCCCTAAATCCCCCCCAATCTCAAGGAATAAACATGTATGACGGAGGTGATATACCCCTGGAGTTCAGGGATGCAATTGGGGAGTTCAACCGGGCCACGGATCTCTTCCTAGGACTGGTACTGGCCCTGGCAGCCATCATTGGGATTCCAGCCAACATAATGGCACTCAGGTATGTGAATAAACATGTTGCTACGGGTTGCTATAGAAACATGTTGCTTTAGAAACAGGGTCATATCTTACCTTCAGCGGCAACAACCGCTAACATGAAATTTTCCCAAATCATGGTAACCATGGTAACTCCATCACAGGTAACTATGGTAACCATGGTAACCATGCCAACTCTATCACAGGTACTTCATTGGCGAGCACATCGAAGAGAGAAAAAAGATCAGGGGAGGACGAAGCAACAAGCACTATTTCACCACCCTCTACATCTTGATTTCATTCCTGGATCTTCTCACCTCCCTAACATCTTTCCCTGTCATGGCTGTACTGTTCAACGAACGTACAAAGGTAATGAGAGAGAGATCGGAAGTTTGGGTAGCAGATTCAATCACTTTTACAAAACATTTGTCCATGAGGCCTGATCTACACTTAATTCGGCAACTGAAAAACCACCATATACCCTGCAGGGATTTACGACACCAAGGCATTCTGTGCAGTTTGGGCTGTAATATGGGAGATAATCCCTGAGTACTCTGTTTTTCTTGTTGGATTCCTGGCATTCTCCCGACTCTACTCCATCTACAGGTACCTAGTGCATATCGATCTAGAATCCCTGGTCGGTCCAATTCCCATAAAAATTCACCCAGCAACGAACTAAATTTTTGTTCCATATTAATCTAGACTTCATTGATCTACATATTTCTCAGGACGAGTAACAAACTGAGATATTGGTGTATCAAGTATGTGGTATTCCTCTACCTTGTTATCCTCATATCCTGCAAAGTAACTGCACCATTCGCTTACGTTCTGGACAACCCCGTCAACGAAACATCCTTTCTCAACTCCTCCACCTTCAAATTCAATCAACATTCCTGTTACTGTTTCGTGAACACGAGGAAAATAAATCAATATATTTGGGAAGTCTACGCTATCTCCACAACAGTCCTAAACGTTGTTCCCCTACCCCTCATCCTGTCAACTTGTGTGTTCACGGTCCACAAGATTAAAAAGAGTATCAACAAGGGACGGAACATGGCTGCGGATACAACAAAACAATACAACGCAAGTGTAACCGTTGTCATAGTGACGACAATCTACATTGTCTATAACATCCCCTCCCTGATAAACTACATTATGTTCAGTATCGCATCTCTTATGGGTGGCAAAGAATATTTCAAGATATACGGTAATGAGACGCTATACTGGTACGCCTGGGTGTTTACAACCATCGTGACGACCTGTCTAAATGCTGCTACCAACCCTATAGTTTATTTCTGTAGAATGGAGGGGTTCAGGAGATTTGTGGCATCACTTGAGCTACCCAAAACATCAGGGTCAATTACTAAATCGGCACGGAAGAGCTCAGCAGCTGGGGGAGCAAATAGTAGGGTGTTGGCATCTCCTGCATCACTTATGGAAGCACAAATACTGGACCCGGATAATATTAATAGCAATAGAACTGATAAAACTTCACTGTAACTTTACTTTTTCTTGATTTGAGATCTTGTTTGAATTGAATTTATCTAGCTCTTGTTGTTGTACTATTCTTTGCTTTTCTCTTGTTTTTTTAAACAGATGCCTTTTTTCTTTGAGTCTAACTTTCCCATATAGGGAACAAAACGAAGTATTTCAGGGATAATTGGTGGGGTACTAACTTGATACGGATGTGCCTCGTTGAAGTGCAGTGGGTGGTGGAGCCGCTACGGGAGGGGGTGTCGGTTCTGGGGTTTTAACAACTCCTCCCATGGTCTGCTCAACTGTATCGGCCCCGTTCCTGAGAGAGCAGTAGTTAGTTTTAGCCTGAATTTAGAGAGAGGTTTGGCATTGTGGAGATCAGATAGCTTGGAAATATGGGTAATTAATAAAAATGAATAAGATAGGATCGGAGGGTTAGGAAAGATTAAATTACAAAAAAGATCGAATGATCCCTTACATGTACTCTTCGATAGGTGTTGATGTTGTCACGGGTTGGTGATCATTCTGATCGCTGTCAGTCCCCAACTTCTGGTTAATTTGAAGGGTCAGTGCCGCCAGTTCCTCGCGATTAACTTCTCTCTGTTGGTCGTTATTGTATATCCCATCATTAGAAGATGCCCCGTAACCCATGGATAGGCAGTCCTGACTTGTTCCCAGGTTGTAACTCCCACTGTCAACTGAAATAACTAGAAATTGGCGGGTGAGGTTCTGGGAGAGGAGTGAGGGGAAGGGAGAGAGAGAGAGAGAGAGAGAGAGAGAGAGAGATAGATATTATCCAAGTATTAGCTAACCTGAAGAGTTCAGTTTACTGGACAGAGATCCCCCTGTATTGGCGACAGCAAAATCATTCTTCCTGCAGGGTGGTAAGGTAGAATAACCCCGCACCTCACCCGAACTCTGCCTCTCAAATGACTGAAACGACTTCACCTGGCCTGTAGAAAATACGAACAGTGAATTATAGTGCCATGGCAACAACAAATTCTGAATAAAGAGATCTGAGAAAGAGTTAAACAACAAATGAACACTATTTCACTGTCAGCTGTTTATGTTCTAGGACAGCAGTTCAGGCCAATGCTCGGACAGCTATTTCCTGTAGTACCTACCTAGGGAGATATCTTCAGCCTCCCGAGATCTCAGTGGTGTGCTATGTTGGGGATTTGTAAACTGTTGTTGTGACACCGGGGTTGAAATGGTGGAGCGGAGCGGTGTACTGAAATTCAAATGGTTAACGGACTGTTGGGAGTTTGGGGTGTTACCGGCAGGGCGAAAGAACTCTGACCCTGGGATATTCCGGAGTTGCCCAGCGTCAGAGTTCTTCCATTCTGCCAACTTAGCAAGTTTGAACACAGAGAAAAGAAACTATAAACGATTTGCTTACTTCCTAGAAAAGTTTGCACTGCTTTGCTTTTGCCGTTCGGCCTGGAGTCGAGCTTGGGCGTGTTCTCGGCGTTTTAACCTGGGTATAGTAGAGTGATTTTATAGAATAAATATTACAGCTGAGCTGGGACGGGTGGAGAAGTGGTCTGCTGATGCTGGTACTATGTACCTACCTGAAAAAGGCATGGTACTCAACGCAGCGCCTCCAAAATATCTTACTACTATGCTTGGAAGGGAATTTCAGGCTAAACGTTTCCTTATCCGAGCCCTGAAAATAAATAATTAGGGTTGCTGGAGGGAGGAGGCGAGATGATCAACTTAGTGCTTAGATTGGTTACCTCTGGGCTTCCCTTTAATATGATGTAGAAATGCCGGCCTTTAAAGTCTAGCTTGTAAACCTTCGCCCTGAATAGAAGAAAAGGTTGGTTACAGAATGCAGAAATTATCTGCATAAAAAACAACAATCCAGATCACAGATCCGAAAAGTTACACGCTGTGAGCGCGCGTGGAGTCACTCCGCGCACAGACTTCTTGACAAACGGTCCCGCGCGCGACGTAAAGTTGGTCCGATTGATTAAAGTTGTGTCATTGTGCCATCGGTCCAAAATGGGGCAACATTTCCATATCGCTCTGATCTCTCTCCATCTCTCTCATCTCTGTATAGCTTTTACCATTGATGGGTTGTTTGATGTGTTCCACAGCGATAAATGTGTACTCCATTCCACACGACAGCGACGCTCACTCTTGCACTACCTTTGTCCTATAGTAGGATGATTATTAATAATGGATAATCTGATAATGGATAATCTGTGTTTGTTTTTTGAATTTTATTATTGTGGTTGGTTCCTAGAATTATAATTACAGAGCAGTGTAGAAAATGTAAAGACATATATTACAGTGTATCTCATATTGACGTAATTTTGCTTGCTCTGAATTTCCGTGATGATGGATGTGGGTGAAAATTAAAGGAAGAAAGAGAGAGAGAGAGAGAGAGAGAGAGAGAGAGAGAGAGAGAGGGAGGGAGAGAGGGAGGAAAGAGAGAGAAAGAAGTGAGAGAGAGGGAGAGAGAGAGAGAGGGAGAGAGAGAGAGAGAGGGAGAGAGAGGAGAGAGAGAGAGAAAGAAGTGAGAGAGAAAAAAAGAGAGAGATAAAGATAGACAGGGAAAGAGAGAGAAAGTGTACGTGTGAGAGAGTGGCTCATGATAGTAAGGCACAGAGACCGGAACGAACTTCCGTTTTACTTCATACAACAATAAAAGTACAAAAGGCACGCAATTGCACCATTATTTAGGGAACAAACAGTAATAACACTTTAGTGCTACTCTCCAATCTTCTCAATACTCCGTCAAAACAACCAGGGGGCAACTTTGTCACCAGTCCCTTCCCAACTTACCATTGCTTCAAATTTGTGAATTCCATAAAGCTCCAACTTCCTTGCAATGTTCAGGAACTGCTGATCCGCACTAGCCGGACTGAGGCCTCTGAGAAAGGTGATGAAAAGATTTAGAATAAAATGGAAGGAGGGAGAAAAGCGGGATAAGAGCCTCCTACTGAGGAGTACGAATTAAGAAATGCCAGATTAAAACCTGGTGAAAGACAGTGCTTTTGAAACGAGAAAAATTCGAGAAAGGATAACATACATCGGTAGATATAATGTAGTAAGAAAATCGATTCATTAATTTGGGCGAAATCACTATACAGTCGGACCCCGATATACCGGAACCCCGATTTGCCGGAGGATAAATTTCCCCCGATCTAGGAAATTAACGGTATTTTACCCCGATATACCGGACACCCCGATTTACCGGGAAAAACCCTTTCCCCCGAGCATCCCGGTAAATCGGGGTCCGACTGTATATACTAAATTGGGTGAAATTGATTTGTTCAAGTGGTGGATGGAACTAGGAAAAGAATTTTCCCACACCGCACTGATCAAATGACTTTACATGTACATACGATTAGCAATTGTACGGTAATTCACCCTTCTTCTCACCATACTAACACGTGTATGTCTCTCTGTGCATACATTTTTCTTTCTATCGTTCTCTCTTTCTATCGTAACTTTTTCTCCCCTCTCTGACTACTTTTTCTCACCAAGCAAGAGTTAACAATGTACAACACACATGAACTACCCCGAATGCCCCCCACAAATACACACACATGCTACCCCACCCCATACTACCCAGTGCAATGTGCATTATAATAGACACATACGCACACATAAACACATTGCATGTAGTAACCGCACATTTAATAACCAGTTTACCTCACCCAAATTTCAGAGGGGGAGGATACCACTTCCTACTCTCATTCTCCACACGTGTGTAACTCTCTGTAGTTCAACAAATCTAGCGAGCCGCCACCGGCCCCCTATTCTCTATCTCTATCCCAATAACAATTTATGACCCTGCTTCTACCCTTTTCTTTTTTAATGTTTCCTTACTCCCTTTCTGTGCCCGATGTCATCTTACCGTAAGGATTTGTGGGTGTCGCGTATAGACTGTTCCAGGGAGGGTGTCTGAAGATTAGAAGTGAAGTTAGAAGTTAGGAAAGCACTGGAAAGTGGAAAGTAGTGATCGGCGGATATATTTATATTCTCTCTTTCGCCACCTCACCCTACTATAACCAACACATTACCCTTTCTCACGAGCTAAAAACTAGAACCCAGTACTCACCAGCACGCTAAACCAAAGGCCGGACTGGATGTAATTGCTAAGTTCGTCTTCAGCATAATCACCCAGTTCAGCCTGAAGAGCATATGAAGCAAGGAGACACTCTGTGGAGACGGAGCATGTGAGTCGCTCCTCTTGTAGGTCCTTCTTTAGCTGACATACAAACAGGTACCTGTGGGGAGGTATGGAGGGTATTAGGTACCTAGGGAGGGTGGATAATAGATGCGAGAAAAGAGAAGCTAGCTACTTGCATCAATAATTGATAAGGGAGAATGGGATACATTTATATATGGAGGGTTAGAGAGCGTGTGAGGGAAAGAGAGGGATGTCATACAGGGCTGGGACAGCCTCGACGAAGAAGATAGGAACAAAGAAAGTGAGAACTGAAAGTTGAAACACTAACCGTGTAGCCTCCTTCTGGACTAGATTAGGATCAGGTGGATAGAACTTTACCCGGAAGTGAAACACTGTCGAGGAAACTGAAACGAAGTTACAAACGTTATAATTTGGAGTTGTCTGTCTGTCTGTCTGTCGATATCAGTCTGTACCTCTTATTTTTATGGTTGCAACGTCGGTCGGTTCGAAGTCCAATCAGGCCGTTTGTTGTTTGATTTGTTTTGCCCTTATTTCTGTCTGTCTGTACTGCTGTCCGTCCTATCACGTACCGATCTGTTTATTAATTGGTTTCCTGTTCTGTAACCAACACAACTGATCCTTCTGCTTAGGGTGGGAGAAGGAAATACCAAAATATTCCGACTCCGTGAGCTCCAGGAAACTAGTAACTTGGTTCACCAGATCCTGACCCCTGGAACCTTTCTGGGGAGGGAACAGGAGACTCAATTCAATAGGAAGAAGGTACAAAAATCGTGTTTTTAAACAGGATTAAATAGGTATGAAGTGTGAATTGTTGTGACGCAGGGGCCAGGGGTCTTAGCAAATTCGTGTGTTTGTACACATGTATGTGTTTGTCGGTGTGTTTGTACAAATGTGTGTTTGTGTCTGTGTGTTTGTAAACACACACATGTGTGTGCTATTGATGTGAGATGGTCACAAGCAACATTAGGATGGAATGCTACTTGTTGCATAAATAATGTGTGACGCTGTAGCAAGGGGGGTATAATATTACTGCGATAATGCGATATACAGATACAAGGGGAACGTTTCAGATCTGGTACTGTTTGCCTGTCAGAGTTTGCCTGCCAGTAACAAATAACTCTCCTGAAACGCTCAAGAGAGAGGACCCAGGAGAAAGCTTAAGATTGTTACTGTCTGTGCCCCCAACAAGACCTAATTGTGTCTTCACACCTACCTCTACTCGACAGGTGATGGTAGTATCATCTAGAAGGTGAACTTTGTACTCAATCTTATTCTTTCCTCCTGCGCCTCCAGAAGACATGTTATATCAGTTGTTAGATCAGTAAATCACTACATTCATCTAAAACTCGGGATGGATTTTAAGGAAACTGTAAATTAGTCTTAAACTCAGAAGATAAAGTGTAATATAAACATGGAAGGATTTTGAGGGAAAATCAGGATAGGAGGGAAGGATTTTCAGTAAAACTGTAGGAGGACCGGCGAGGACTGAGGAACGGATGATCAGTGTACTATAACATCACTCAACTATCTGAATCTCCGAATAAAATAAAAGGGGAGCTAAATATAACTCGGCAAATACATGTGTGCTATTAAAGCAGCTAGGAGTAATCCATGCTAAACTAATATATGTAAGCTAGACTCACAGTGGGAACCTAACACGTAATACACGCACGATGGAGGGGCTAGGAAGCAGATATTGAGGGTCATATAGGCTACTGAGCTACTGGGAACTCTATTGCCCACTGACAAAATGATATCGGACACCTTAATAACGTGACACAAGGAATAATTACACGGGGAGAGTATGCATGCGTGTCAAAAACAGCAGGCATCCCCCTCCGCATGACTCCCCCCAAATAGGATACTAAACCTAGAAACCGGCGAGGAGGGGGGAAGAAATCTTTAAAGTCGCCCGAGACACGTGCAGTAATTACACCCAACACTCAGCGGTAGTAAAGCGAGAGATAAACTAGGTACCAATACAGGGAAGGGATGGAGGGAGGGATGGAGGGAGGGGTATAAGAGGGAGGGAAAGCTATAATAGAGAGGGAGAGTTGCTCACACTATCGTGACACGTAGTAGCTACATTACATCAATAAGGTGTTATGTTGTGTGGGCACATAATCAGGAACATAGTACAGGGTCTCCTCTAATCGATAAGTAAATGTATAGTCTTGATTTAAGTTTCAATAACATTATCACAATACATAACAAATTCTGAACCCCAAAATAATATAAATTACTTACTAAATAATGAATTAACAGTGTCTAAGATTGCTTGAACTTTCCACTCTCCTTCATGACCCACAGTAGCTGTGCCGTATAGTGGATTTGACCAACATCACATATCTTTGATAGAAAGTGTCCGGATATGCAGTTAGGGGTCCACCACTCTCGCAATGGTAGGTCTGCCACTTTCAGCACGACAAAACCCACACAGCACACCATAGCACGTGCAAATACCGCCCTTGACTTCCCACCTGCTTCTAGAGCAGGGCTACACACAGCCTCGTAACCTACCCGTACTGCCACTAGAATGTGGAGCGCCAGGGAGACATCAAAACCATAATAAAATGTAATAGCAAGGAGGTAACTGAGAAATGAAACCAGAATAACAGGGGGTGTTCCACACGTTTCAACCAATCGTGTCATGGTTCCCTTTGCTGCACCCTCCGGGTAACTACTGATTATCCACAGGGCTGCATGACAGAATATGGTGGTAGTAATCCACTGATCTAGAACAGCTGTTCGCTGGCTTTGTGCCAACATTCGGACAGTTTGGATCCCACTGTAGAGCATGGAGTACGTAGCGAATCCCTCACCCCAAAAGTCGCCCCTAAACTTGAAGAACCAATAAATCCCAACCAGAAAGTATCCAATGTTCACTAGTGTGTTCATTGGCATGGGTACGTGTTCCGAGAGACCGGGAATGGAGTTGATCTTCTCGGCGTAGGACTCGTAACCGAGCTCCGTCGTGACTTCATCAAACATTCCAGTGGTTATTGCGGCAATGTGCAGGACGGTGAAGGTAAACGCATAGAGGAACATTGTTTCTAGAGAATAACATATGATTACGGTTTTGATAAGTGCTAAAGATGCTTTAAGGTGGCATGAAAGTATTGCCATTATAGGGTACATGTCAATGTGAGATAAGGTGAAAGTTGTGACATACTGTAAGCCCATCTGATTTGTTTTGCTTATACTGGACTATGGTGGGAAGGCTGACAAGGAGCTTGCCTTACAATTTACAAAACACTGACCGTTCCGAACCAGACTGAAGAAAGTGAGGCTTGGGCCGGTGAATCATAAAAAATAAAAAATGTAAATTTATGATCCACTTTCTGACTGTCCGTTTAACGGCTCAGCACAAGTTTTACTGTTGGAAGGAGTACGATTTGGGCATCTCCTCTGACATCCTCAACACCCCGGCCCCCCCCC
>AVPN01002886.1:0-11368 GCA_000695325.1 Pleurobrachia bachei | reverse complement strand
GACAATGGTCATAATGTCAGCATGTGATGCTCTATCAAGTTCATCCTGGGAGAGAGGGAGAAATAGAGGGAGGGGGAGAGATTTGGGAGAAAGATATCAATGAGCCACGTCTCAAATTTTCAAACCCTGTTTACCTCTAAGCCACGCTCACAGTTAAAGCTAATATCCAGTAGATCACTCTTCTGCTCCTTCATAAAATTACTAAATGCCAGTTCCCATGCCAACGCCTCAGTTCGGTTCTGTATATGTCCCGTTACAACGAATGTGAATATTACTGCCCGGGTGGTGTTTAGATAGGATGTGATAGTACCCTCTTCATCGTACCCACCTGTAGAGGGATATATTGTAACGAGGCTTGAGCAACGCTTGGGAATTGATTTGATGCAATAACCTTTGGTCTGATTTTTCCGAATCTTAGAAAATGGTAACATACATGACGTCACTATACTACTCACACTATGACGTCACACTACTCACACTATGACGTCACTACTCACACTATGACGTCACACTACTCACACTATGACGTCACACTATGACGTCACACGACTCACCAAATACAGCGTTCTTCATTATGGGACCTCGATACGCCCCAAAACATTTGGTGTTCATGTTATCCTGGCCGCAACCATACATCTGTTGTAAATAGCTGCCCTCAAAGGTTTCATTGACGTACGGCTGCAACTCGCCCTTGTACCTGTTATGTGTTACGTATTGTGTTTCCATAGTTACATGGTTGGCAGTTGAACTATTCGACGTGTCTCCGCCGAGTCAGTAATTACAATAATTACAGAAATTGGTGACCCTGTTTCACCGTTAGAGCATTATAGCAAGGTATTGGTTGGTATGACTCACGTGGTAAAGTCCCATTGGAAGGGTGACATAACGACACAGTTGTTAACTGGGTGGGTCTTGTTGTGCTCTCGGGGGTGGGTCGGCCTCTAGTTGTTCAAATGTTATAATATTTTAGAAAGTATAGGTACAACACTATCAGCTGTTGTTGGTTGATTGATTTGTTTCGGATATAGATTCGTTACCTAGTGGTTTATAGCAAACATCAGCCAGTTTAATATTCCTGCAATGGTCCCAATCTTGGTCCCCATCACACAGCAAAGATGTCACACTATCCTTCACCTTCTTCTCTATCTCAAATATTTCAGCCATGATATCTGGCCTGTAGTAGGGGAGGGTATTGGAGGAGAGAAGGAGAGGGGGTGTTGGAGGAGAGAAGGAGAGGGGTGTGGATGATCTCTATCTCATATAACCATCAATGATCTCTTTGTGTATCAGTAACACAAGGGGAGATGGTGGCGGACTAATTAACCAATAACCGTGACTAGTGTTATGTACAATCACCTGAATATGGAACTATATTCCAGCTCTAAATCCTTCCCATCTTCATCTATAGTTTTTATTTTAAAGTTCTCCCCAGGGGTTTTCTCTGTGAAAATCACTTGAGCCGGCCGGTAGGGCGTCCCAAAGGTGTCTTCAAAAAACTCCTGTGTGACAGTATTAGTTGGTTTTTTATTGGTTTTGGAACACATTTTATACTTTGAGCCCAAGTCCCAGTGTTTCAGCAATATCCTCCATATCCCCTCTCCCTCTCACCTTGTTCAACCTACTGACACTAGTAGGTGCTGTCCATAGCTCGACCGGATCATATGTTATCTTGAAGAAGATAAGACCTATACAGGCCCCACCGACCATTAGGAAGGTTCCCAGGATGATAAGGAAGGGGTAGTTGTAGATGAAGTCCGCCCATTTAGCGAACACCATCCTGAGGGGGGGGGTTGGAATAGCAGAGCTAGACCTAATGAACAGTCTAGTGTGAGGTTTCATGTTCTCTGGCTTGTATTTTATAACTTATTTCATGCGAGGGTCTTGTAGATCAAATGCGTGAAGCTATATAGTTAATCCAGGCCTCTGTACCTGATAAAGTCCTGGACAGGGTTAACTCTCACCACCCCTGCCCCACTCTCCTTCCTCTCCTTCTTTTCCTCACTAAGATCCCCCATTTGTATATCTTCCTTGCCATCCATTGTGAACCCTTGTTGGAGCCGGGCACGATACCGGACTAGAGCAAACACAGCCACTGTCAGCACTGCCCAGGTTACCTAGAGGGTTGCTATGGTTAACTAGAAGGTTGCTACGGTTACCTAGAGGGTTGTTATGGTTACCTAGATGGTTGTTATGGGTACCCAGAGGGTTGCTATGGTTACCTAGATGGTTGCTATGGTTACCTAGAGGGTTGCTGTGGTTACCTAGAGGGTTGCTATGGTTACCTAGAGGGTTACTACGGTTACCTAGAGGGTTGCTATGGTTACCTAGAGGGTTACTATGGTTACCTAGTCGGTTGCTATGGTTAACTAGAAGGTTGCTATGGTTACCTAGAGGGTTGCTATCTTTACCTAGAGGGTTGCTATGGTTACCTAGATGGTTGTTATGGTTACCTAGAGGGTTACTATGGTTACCTAGATGGTTGTTAGAGGGTTGCTGTGGTTACCTAGAGGGTTGCTATGGTTACCTAGAGGGTTTATATGGTTACCTAGAGGGTTGCTATGGTTACCTAGATGATTGCTATGGTTACCTATATGATTGCTATACAGTTATAACATACCAGAGCTAGGGGAATGAAGTATTTGTTGAGATTGCTAGCTGTACTGTCCCCGTCTATTATTGGATCTACATTATCACACGCCGCTGGGCAGTCCACACACGTACACGTCTGGTTTCCTGCAAAGAGTAGTATAGTTGGACCCTGGTTTACCGGGATGCGTGAGGGAAAGGGTTGTACCCGGTAAATCTGGGTCCTTGTAAATCGGGGTCCGACTGCAGTGCGTAGTCTTGGGACTTGGTGTTTCTAATATGTAGCCTCCTGGTATATTGAATAGTGAACCAAATACTGCTTGTAAGATGATACGCTAAACCTACCGTTCAAGATGTCAGCACATGAAAGTACTTTGTCCCCAGAAACGGGTTCCTGTCCAGTACCATTATACCATTCACTGATGTTATCTGTAGAGAGATAGATACAGCTGTTAGAATTGGTTGAGTGAGATATAGTTAGAATTGGTTGAGAGATCAGTACAAAATGCAACACATTTGACTAAGCACAAAATCTTCTAATTCCTCACCTGCACCCCCAGGTGTGTAAACTTCGTAGTACACCTTCAGCTCTGTGTAACTGTTAATCCCCAAACTATTATAAAACTTCTCTTCCTCGCAGTTCACCGAGTCACAGATCAGGTTGATGGCTTTCTGACCCGCATACTGTACATTCTTACACGAGTCAAACGTTTTCGTCTAGGTTGAAGTATGATGTATTGTTAGTTGAGTGTTAGATTTGATAACAAAAACTAGGGAGAACACTAATTTGTATGGTACATAACCATTATCTAACGGTTTTTGACTTACAGCAAACTCTTCAGTTATGTGGTACTTCAGCCTACTAACAGCTCCCCCTTCCTCCCTAATGACTTGTAGGAATTGGGATTGGTTGGGGTCACATGTCAGTTTGCAGAACACGTCCACAAAGTTCGAATAACACCCTGGGCACCTGAACAGGAGGGATGTGTATAGCCGTGTATAATGTGTGTATAGCCGTATATTAATTGTGTATAGCCGTGTATACAATATGTTTCATATAGCTACAACCTACCCTCCAATAATAGTTTTAGCAGCTGATACCCTCGTGATAAAGCTACCAAGTTGTTCAGCAGTACAACAGACAGGGGTCTCCAGGTAGTTGGGACAGTACTCTGCTAGCTGTTCCATCATATCAGCAGTGGGCAGGGAGGGTGCTGTGTTGTTCTTAACACACGGGAAATCTCCTGTTTGAGAAATGGCTTATATTTTGAATCTGGAGAATAGGGCAGTTTAGTTGCAGATTACAGCAGTTATTGTTAACCGTCGCTACCGCTACTTTATATAACTCGATACCAATTCAGTAAGTAATAATTTATCAAGTTCATTAATTAATTATACTCTTACTATCGCTATCACAAATGTCGTAGAACAGACAGGTGTTAGGAGCGTGAAGGTAACCGTCATTTGTACAACTTTCTTTGCAGTATTCACAGCCACACCTAGAAGGAACGAGAGAAACATGGTTACTATGATTACCTAGAGACATAACATGGTTACTATGGTAACCTAGAGACATAGCAGGGTTGCTATGGTTACTTAGCCTGGTTACCTAGACATGACCCCATTACCTATATTGAGGATCGTGATCATAACAGTTAGCTAGACCGTATAGCGGTGCACTTTTAGTATCAGGTAGTCGGTAACTATCAACATTGATTTGTGTTGTATACCCGACATCCTCGAATACATCGTTCATTCTGGAATTAGATACTTTAAATCACATTAAAAAAGGGAGCTGACAGAATAAACATTATATCGGGTAGTTGGATACTACATACATGATTCAGAGGTGATATTCGTTTGTCACGTGACTTATAATTAGTTTGTCACCCGACTAAGATGAATTGTACTCACATAGTTGATATCCAAGTTAGAACCTCTTCTTCGTTCTCCAACTTGCCACTGTGATATGAACATGACTCGTAGAGCTCCCCTGTACTGACCTGAATATGGTTTGGTTAGCCCCCCCCCCCCATGGTTGATATGTTCTGCTAGGTGATCCCCAATCTTCCCTATTTTGATTTTAAGGTGAGCCCCTATCTTCCCTATTTTGATTCACTCATATCTTACAGCAGTGAGGAAGGCAGTTAGTTGTTTCATTTTGTTGCTAACGGTAGTGTAAAGAGACTGGTCTCCTCCGCAGACAATCGTACACATCAACCTGATATACATGAGAGATTGGTTTCTTCGGGTGCGTTTTGACTAACTCAGTAGAAATGAGGGATGTATCATGGTCTTGGTTTGTTTGTTTGTTTCTTTGCTCGTTGATATTGGTTTGTCTGCAGGTAATTACGTTTTGATGTTATGGGAGCATGCAGGACACTTGGAATCCAGTTTCTCAAGAACAGTCTGCAGCTTTGTAAAGTCGTCACTGTTACAGCACACCTTCCTCCCAGACAGACCTAGTAAAATAGGGTGAGAGTGAGAGACAATATAGACCTTCACCTAGTGAAATACAGAGCTGGCGAGAGAGACAATATAGAGACCTAGTAAAATACAGAGTGCGAGTTGTTCAAGCCACGCTACCTGCAATGACAGAGCACCACACATGAACCTGAATTATACAGATGTGTTGTTCATTACCTGGACAGACGGTGTTATTCTTTGGACCGGTCGTTGCCATGGTACCGGGAACTAGACCAGATGGGGTTATCAGGCACATTCCTCTCTGGTGAGGGTAGTTATCATCTGATTTGCATGCAGCCTCACAGTCTTTACAGTCACACGACTCACCTGATAGTTGGGGTGTTGTAATGTGTCATCCGAAGTTGTCGATAAATAGTCAATTGATACGTAAGTTGATTTAATTAAGATAATTGACTAACAGTTAATTAACAGTTAATTAACCAGTATTTAGTTAATTAACCATGGTAATTACCACCTACCCTGGAAAGTTTCATCACATGTCAGCAGTCCAGGGCTGTCCAATTGAAAGGGATCACTAGCCTCGAACTCGAAGTTAATTGTGAAACTCGTTGCTTGACTCTCGCCTATAGCTACAGCAAACTCCATGTAATTATCACACGCCCTGCCATATTTCATCTGACAGATAATGGTAATAATGGAACCAGAGTTGTCTTTACAGGAGTTCCACAACTCCTGACCTACACGCTCCTCAACAAAGTACCTGGGATATGGAGTGTCGTGAGTTCCTTGTTCACCGAATACTAATCTGATATGACGATTCTGCTGCAGCTGCTCTGTCTGGCGGCGTCAGACCTTGTGGCTTGTGCTGTTACACCGCACAATGAACAATACAAGTCAGACCCCGATATTAATACAAAATCTAAAATGTTTTATTACCCAAAAGTAGGAATTGCCACATCTCCTTCCTCTCCATTCTTCTCCTCTCGTGTCACTGTAAACAGTGATTGATCGGAGTGACAAAACACGTTGCAAAACAGCTTGGCGAGGTTGTGGTAACAGTTCACACATTCAATCTGGGTGAGAGAGTGGGGAGACAGTTGAAGAGATTTAATTTTTTGGATTTTTTCATGACTAGTTTTGTTTTGTGGTAGCTCCGTCCACATATAATGTCGAATAATATTACCGCCCAAAAAACACCGAATTTCCGAACCGAACCGAATATTCGGTCGCTTCCTGTTTAGATGATTATCGTGAAATAATATCACTTACAGCTTTAGCGAGATTCAGTAGCCCACTCATCATGGTTATAGTGTCCTGGTCACAACACAAGTTAGTTCCATTGTATTCGTGAATGTAAAGGGGGCAGATGGTAGTCAGTTCCTCTGCTACTGTTGCAGTTTCTGGCACTGATGCCTGGTTGCCTGTACAGGGTGATTAAAGAAGGAGAGATAGAGGGTGTACAGGATGAGGAGGTTGTTAACCTATTCCAGTCAAACATCGCTTACCCCGGCCTCATAATTTATAGTCCACCCTGTATATACTTACCCAAGCAGGGGTATTCCATTCCACCGACAGTACAGGTTCCATACATTAGACATATTCCTTTCTCGTGGGTGTAACCATCTGGGGTAGTCTTACACGATGCGGCACATGTCTCACATGGACATGCCTCGCCTAGTGGGGGGGGAGGTACAATTAGCGGTATATTGGTATAGTGTTTATGCATTTATAAAAAGTAGAGAAAAGTAAAGAAGAGGTCCTGGACAAGCTGCAAGTAGACCTGTCGCCCAGCTCCTATATAAGTTTCTACAGTAGCTGCACTTCTCACCTATTTCGGTATGGACTTCATTACATGGTGATGTCACGGGGTTGGCAAGTTTAGTGCCCCCA
The DNA here is from genome assembly GCA_000695325.1 of Pleurobrachia bachei. Lineage (NCBI taxonomy): Eukaryota > Metazoa > Ctenophora > Tentaculata > Cydippida > Pleurobrachiidae > Pleurobrachia > Pleurobrachia bachei. The sequence continues at coordinate 4,465 of AVPN01002886.1, read as the reverse complement.
AAGGTTTCTGAAACTAGATCCACAGATGTATTGGTCATCGCATTAATCTACAGGAGAGAGAGTGAGCTATGAAAGTAGTACACTGATTTATCTAGGGTAGAGGTGTGTTAGAATTATTAAGTAGTGTGGATCATGTTCAGGGGAATTAGTTCAGACTCTAGACCGCCATAACGAGATTGTAGCTAGTGTGCACAATTATAGGGGCATGTGAAATTTCTTACGAAAGTTCTAGAACATAAATATCTACTTTGAACACCCCTGTCAAATGCTAACTAACAACACGTAAAAACCAAAGTACACCATCGTTAAATTTTGATATATACCTTGATTTCAAGTTGTTCAAGTAGCACATCAGGGTCAGTACAGTCCTCCCCGCTACTACACAGGTAGTCTTTTAGGGGTGTGTCTTTGCTACACGATTCTGTAATGCTTTCCAGGGTCTTTGGAGAAATGTGGATACTGAGGGGGGGGATATTAGTATTTTAATATATTTGTTAAGACAGACTAGATGGGCGTATAAAATAGTATTTTGAATTCTCTTCTTCTGGGAGCTTATTATCTCATTAATTAGTTACCTTATTTTCTCTGCATTATCGGATAAGGATACTTCATCTATATTGATGTATTGGGATTGATCGGGGGAACAGAACACTTCACACATCAGAGAAGCAATATTCTCCCCACACACTACACACGAAGCATTCTGTAGATAGATGATGTTAGTTTTGCTAGATATGTATGTAGATGCTGATAGTTTTTAATAATTTGGGTCTCACTCTCCTCTAACTCTCATGCCTGTGTTAGTTGGTCCACCATTTCAGAAACTTGTCCCATCAGTTCATCTGTACAACACGTTTTCCCCTGCCTACTGTATAATGCACACGTAGTCTTTAGGGTGTCGTCCACGATTGACTAAAACATAGTAAAAAAGTTACCAAAATTTATAAAAACAAAAAGTTTTTAGATACATTTGATTTCACCGTAACCTCGATGAACCGGACAAAATTATTTCCCCCGTTGAATCCGCGGTAAATCAAGGTTAGACTGCTTCTGTGGGTAATGGTAGACCCTACATGTCAACCCTAATAGAGACGGCCTCCAAGAAGAAAAAAATTAGACTTACTTTGAATGCATCAGTTCCTTCCACGCTAAACTTTCCATCTTCATACCCAGTTATAAGACAGTAGTCTGGTTCGTGTTTGTATTTATCACATGCCGCTGGACAATCCGCACATGTACACAGTCCCACCTCTGATATATAATGGAGAGAGAGGGTTTATATGGAGACATGGTATTATTAACAGTTAAAATATGACAATATGTGAATATAAAAATGATAAATTGAAGGGCCCCCAAGTTAAATTTTCATACCTGCATTACACCTATTAAAATCTGAGGAGGGGGTGCTGTATGGAGAATCGTAACCTCCGTCATAGACCTTTAGAGTTGGCTTGATTGCTAGATCTGACTCCTTGAATAGATCGTCCAGTAACGTCTAACGGAAACGGTGTTATTAGTGTTTCCATGATTCCCAGTTCTCTCTCTCTCTCTCTCTCTCTCTCTCTCTCTCACTCACCGAAAATGAACAGGTTCTATCCGTGCAGGTCCCGCTGTATGCTGTCACATTCATACAAGATGTGAATATTATGTCCATAGTATCGCTTTCCAATACCAACTGAGCCCCTAAAAACACACTGGGGTCAGAAGAAAAGATACAAGATATCTAGAATGAATACAAATATATCCTGATAACTGATCCCGGGTTAGAACAAAACTTTGAAATGGCCTAGGGAGGGGTGCTATTACCAGTTAGAGTATTCTCTGTAGTACCAAGGATCCCATTAACTAACAGCGACTGGTCTTGGGAGGTGAAGTATCTACACATCAGAGTCCTCAGATTCTCCTAAACATGGGAGAGACTGATCATTACGGTAATTGTAAGGTTGATCAATGATACCATATCGATTGATTCTACAAGATACTGTTAAATCCTACCTTACAGTTGCCACAGCTTCCAAACAAAAGATCAAGTTTGTTAAAAACGCGTGTAACTGAGTCAGTGTTTATTGAACTACAACACACAGGTTCATTGACCAGTGATGGGCAGTGTGTTGTCACCATGTCCCTGAATAGAATATAAAGATTCACATACTGTGAGGGATACATGTCAGCTGTTAGTAGGAGTTGTTTATCTGTACGGATGTGTATTTTGTGTTTGAAACCCTGAATAGGCACCTGTCTTTCATCCGTGTCAAAATGTGTGATTGCGTGTCTATCATGTACCCTCTGTATCTCACCTGCACTCAGTGTCTCATAGTGTGTGCTGTACTCTATGTAATATGTCACCTGCACTCGGAGGATGTTGAATCCCATTCCAGGGTAGCAGTACCCACTGTTATCAGAGCTGCACTATCAGAGCCCAGGGTAGTTGAGATACATGTACCGGTAGAGTGAACCAAGCCATCCTGGCCATATTGCTCATTATCACATACAGAAGGGCACTTGCCACATAAACACCTGACAACAAATAGTATGAAACTATCGGGCATCACTTCACTTTTTGTTGTGAACAAAATAAGGTCAAATACTGTTCATTTCCTATATATTGGGGGAAGATTATCCTAGACTCCGAATAGAGCGAACAAAGGTCAAGATCGATGCCGCCCCCTTAATATTATTGAAATAAGGGTACTTGAACTCTTAACCTACCTGTCCCATTCCCCATAGTAATCACAGGTCCTCAGATGGTCCGAAGAGGGAGGTTTATAGGGAGCCGGGGTGCTCTCTCCATAGTGGTATTCAGTTTTAAGAGTTGTAAATATGTTATCACCTAGAAAATCAAAAGGTGGGTACCATGGTTGTTTTGAACATTGTAGTTTCAAGTGGTTACCATGGTTACCTGTAATGGTTAACATGGTTACCAATATTAAACAGTTACCTAGAAATTCGTATGTGTCATCCAGAGAACAGCTCCATATACCAAAACAAAGGGCCATGGGAAACTCTTTGCAACTCTCATACATCTGAAATGGGGTTTCAAATGAGGTTTGTTTGAGAGTGGGGTTTCAAATGTGAAATGGGTCATAATTGTCTATTGACTTACGTTACTTATTACCCTGACCAGTTACTTCTCTATTTCAATTTCGAATGTTTTTTGTCTGTTCTTTGAAATGATGTCAGTCTCCCGCTAATTACCATCCCGCTAATTACCATCCCGCTAATTACCATCCCGCTAATTATCTCTCTAATTACCCCATTAGCATATTTTGGAGAACTTGCTGACATATTCCACATTGTCTCCTGACACATCTGTTTCCAAAACGTCTAGAAACTCTGACTGTAACAAAATTGTGTTAACGCGTTACCATGGTAACCATTAGTTACCATTCTCGTTACCATGGTTACCATTTCACAGTACCTGATCTGGGTGGCACACCATATCACAAAACACAGAACGGAAATTCCGGTAGCAGTTCTCACACCCGGAAAGTATTGCTGCCGCACTGGACAGTTGGTTTTTCAGGGCTTTAACTTGGGTCTCGGTACAACACAACAGATCTTTATCACTGAGATAATATTAATTTATTATGTTATTAATTATATGATCTCAATCCATTATGACGTCATTATAACCTCATTATAGCAGATGTAACACTCAGATCCTGGTAATTACCTCAGATGAGGGCATATTCCAGCAAGAACTCCCCTAACATCCTCCCCCACGAGTGGTTGGGCGGCGGTGTTGTTGGGACAAGGTAGTGCTCCACTAGTCTCACACACATCATATGCCACACATATCCCTGGACCTCGAGTTATAGTGGCCTCTGCCCTCCCAGGGAGAAGGAGGAGGAGGAGCGACAAAATCAACATGAAATCAACCCACGTCTGGCTAAATGAGGGAGAGGGTGGAGGAATATGTTGGGAGATGTTGGTAGGGGCAGAGAGACAGAGACAGAGACAGAGACAGAGACAGAGAGAAAAACAAGTAGGGTGTGTTTGCCATTGTGTGAAAGAAATAGCACCTATGAAAAACCAGATGGTGGTTTTAGAGTATAGACAGTTGATATAACAAAAGAATATTTGACCTATCGAGAAATGGGAAGTCAGTGAAACAGTGGCGAAAGAAACTCGATATATTTGTAACGCCGTATGTATCTGTAGAGATTCATATGGCGTCGAACGTTATGTAATCATTCAAGAGTTTACTAAAACTCATACAAGGTATAGAATCAGGAACTGGGAATAGATGGAGAGGACAACGCGGCCATTACATCACCTACCACATCAAAATTATTTATGTAACAAATTTAGTCGCCTGACACTGTGTCACAAAGTGGCTGGAGTTACTCTTCAAATATAACCATCATGCTCATCACGCACACACGTAACGAGATTGGGGATGCCTCGGTGCCCCTCTTAGAGATCAGGTGATTCTCTGCAGACTGAGGATGGAACTAGGAGACTA
>AVPN01002885.1:0-11468 GCA_000695325.1 Pleurobrachia bachei | reverse complement strand
TAGATACAAGAAATAGAAATAGATGGCTACTACCTAGACAATGCCTTATTATAATTGTTATCCTTTGTGTTTTGCGGGCAGACCTATTCCACTGCATCTAGTTTATTGATACAGTTCATGTGTCGACTTCATACATGTCGACTGTTGCCAAGTTTGATATTAGTCAATTAATTTATATTATTTATGGAAAATTCCATTTTTCTGTATCATTTCAATCCCGTGTTTCTGTATAACTACCAGCTAGCACTGTACAATAATTGTAGGATGGAGTAATAGGCAGCATATTATATGAAAGCATTTCGGCGTTATCGATAATTATCTTGTAACTTTTCATTTTATTTTTAGGCGGTTAAATTAGGCTTGGTCATAATAAAATGTGAGTAATAATTATCCTAAATTTAGGTCTTCCTTTCTAAATCCGAACTTTTTAATTGAAATCTGCCACATTTTTTCAAACGCCACATAGCATATTGCGTTCGTTAGTTTCTTCGCACCTGACTCCAATTTTGGGTTCATTTACCTTTGTTTGTTTGTTTGTTTGTTTGTTTGTTTGTTTGTTTGTTTGCTACATACCTATACAGCTGGGGAAGGTTTGGTCAGCTGGTGAGTAGAGATCCCCCGAGACACACGTAAACTCTTCCCCGGTATTTAACTGGGAGGGGCAAATTTAGTTGAGGGAGAGAGGGATCAGAGGTGAGGGAGGGGACGTAGTTGAGGGAGAGGGAGAGGGGAGGGGACTAAGTTGAGTGAGAGAAGGAGGGAGGGGATTTAGTTGAGTGAGGGAGGGGACATAGTTGAGGGAGGGGATGTAGTTGAGGGAGGGGACTTAGTGAGTGAGAAAGGGAGGTGAGGGAGGGAGAGAGGAGTAGACTGTCTAGGATTGCCCCTCTCTCTTCCTAACAGCCTAATGATATGACTTTAAACCACGTGATACCCTGCATACTGTTTGGTATCGAAGACACCTCACACTCTGTTTAGGGCGACCTTCGCGTGCGCTGGCAAGGGGTTACTTCGTTACCAAGCATACTGTTCCTTGCTGAGCGACCCCATGGGTCCAATCAAATATAATATCGACCAAGGAGTTCTGTTGAACAAAAAAACTTGAAGAAATGCACTCTTCAGTCTTCTGAGAGAGTCTAGTTCTTTAAGTTTTTCTAATATTTTCTTTTCTTCATTTCTATTTGCCCCTATCGGTTTTCATCGAATCCAATTTATTTTGCTCGCCTCAGTAATGAAATGAGTTGTGAATTAAACGGTCTTCCTAGAAGACCAGAATACAGCCTCGTTATATATCTGCTATACGTGACTATTACCGGTAGCATTACAAACAGTGTGTAGCTCATGATGAGGTTTTGGCACTTTGGCAGATCAAACCTTGCCGTATCTGGCGAGATGACAGTTGTGTATTTACCTTGTAGTTTTCGTTGCACGTTACTGTAAAGGCGCTTCCAGGCTGCACTTCCTTGCTTGTTCCTTGTGTTATTGTCCTTTCAGGGCACGGTTGAGCTGAGAGAGGTCAGAGTTAGTACTTTGAAGTGATATGATGTGTTAAATAGTGTCCGTCTGTTCTAATATGTTGCCCGAGACATTGAGGGGTTGGTGAGATATTAGTTGGAAATCGTGAGTTAGGGAGAATGGAGATATTGTTGGGATATGTGTGAGTGCTATATTTTCCCCTGATAGTTGAAGGAACAGTTGGGTTCCCACAGTAATTACGTAGCTGTGTATTTTCAGAAACTGCTAATCTGATGCAACATAATATGATTCTATTTTCCATGGAACGTGATATAATATCGATACATCGTGTTTAATGTAATGGATCGTCGATTCGATAAGGAGCTGCTTCCTAATTTGCATAGCTGCTCTCCAAGCTCGGCTAACTCAGACTAGGTCTATCTTGTTTTGCAACCAGTCAGGGCTCTCTTGTTTTCGCGACTCGTTTGCATTACAATACAACACCCTTTATCTTTTCATAGTAACTAAAACCCTATGCTTTTGTCAGTACGATATATGTGGCACACATATTACACACATATAATATGACTTTTGACTTTTGAAAATCATAAGTTAGGTCTTGTCACACATATTACCATGATTACATTATAATATGTTACTGTGTGGGGGAGGAGTGCTGTGACTATGTGTCACTATAGGCAGGGTGGCATTTGGCGAGGAGGGGGTTGCCATAGCAACGATATATCCTAAACACAGGGAGATTGTTACACCTGTGCCCTGCTGACATCACGATCAATGAGTCATGACTCATGTTATTATACGATCTGGGATATAAGAAGTAATATCTCTCTTCATGTCTTAGTCTCTCTAATTTTCTGCCTATCGTCGATCTAATGACGGAAAAAGCTGTAATGATAATGTTTAAGGCGGTAGGGAGGCTCAAGACGTTTAGACTACGATTAGACTTTAGTATTGAAATACCAAATGAGTCTCGGGACTCGGTCTATGTCAGTATCAGTCTGTATCATACCGTTTACATATATCGGCATTTCTTTTGATTTTTTAAAATGTACTTGTTTCATCGTAACGAAGATTCAAGCTTATTACGAAATAATCAAATTACACAATTTGAATGTAAATTTCATTCTCACCTTGGCAAGTTGGAATAGTTTCAGGATTGTAGATAGTTGAAGTGACACAGGCCACTGAGACCTCTACCTCTCCACTAGCAGTCTTATACTGATCAGTACATTTGAGTGTGAATGCAACACCAGGTGCTATAGTGTCAGTACTCGATAGTTCGATCCCAGAGGTGTTATATAGTGCCCCATTAGCTACACTTGCAGGCAGGGAGCAGTCTTGAGCCTCACAAATACTGAAATAAGGGTTTGGAATTAGTGGTAATTTGAAAGGATAACCTCCTCCATAACCCCATTAACAACCCCTAACTTAAACCCCTTCTCAATATTAATAACCCCTAACCCCATTACAAATCCCCCTGCTAACCCCTAACCCCATTACTAACCCCAGCTCTGATTACTAGGATGAGTTACACGATAGAAACTACAACTAATTGGAACTCCTAACCCCATTACTAACCCCATTACTAGAATGAGTTACACGATAGAAACTACAACCAATTGGAACTCCTCATTATTCTTCTCATCTTCCTCCCCTATCACCTCCCACCCCAGCCACGTGGGGAACTACACTACAACACAACTCTTCTTCGGGGTCATCACCACCCTACTCGTTATATTCGGGATCCCCGCAAACCTCCTCTCGCTGAGCTACTTTGTCCGGTGCAAGGGCACGACAGTCAGCAGCATACTCTACAGATCTATGAACATTGTGGACTGTCTGATTTGTGTGCTAATTGCACCAATTGCGGTCAATTATTTCAACAGCCACAGAGCGGAGCACCCCCTGTTCTTTGGCCACGTGGTCCCGTGTAACGTGTGGAGTGTTCTTTGGAATGTCAGTACTCGATTATCTATATTCCTAATTGGTCTTATGAGCGGAGCTAGAGCCATCTCTCTTGTCAGACCGCTGTATCGGGTCAAGATAGGGATGGTAGTGATACCGACAGTGATTTATACCTTCATTCTAGTCATTCAGCAGACGCTACCTTATTGGTTTAACAGAGAGATTGTGCGGTATTCCAAAATAGTTGGCTTCTGTACCTGGTTCTTCTCGGACATAACACCTATCTACTCGCTCCTTCATAAAATATGTGATGTTATCTTTATCCAGTTAGAATTCATCCTACCAGTGGTTCCGATAGTAATTAGTTCGGTGGTGACGATCACTAAACTCCATACTAAAAACAGGTTGTTAGGTCGGACTTCAGGGTGCAGAGGTGAGAAACAGAAGAAGCAAGCAACCATAACCATAATCATACTGACGGTGGTGTTTTTTGTGTTTAACACACCCTTCCTTGCCTACCAACTCTGTTCTTCAATCAGTGTGTTTAGTAATGGTAATATCCAACTAATCTGGGATACATCACTCCCTTTTTCACTGCGCCGCTGGCTGGCGACCATTTACAATATCCATCTGATAGGTCTCAACTCCTGTATAAACCCTATCGTTTACTTCTTGAGGATCAAAGAGCTCAGACAAACGATCAGGAGATCAAATAATAGATCTACAAAACCACTTCCTAATGGGAGGACGATGGGAATTAGGAGGAGAATACCAGGACAGGGTCAGGTGAGAAACACTCGGTATAGTTTAGTTACTTCCAGTGTGATGACTATCACCTACCCGACACAGAAACAAACCTTGTTTTAGTGCGACCAACCCCACAGAGCTTTTTTTCAGAGCAAGTTCTTTTCTGAATTGTTATATGTATTTTAAATTTCACAGTCTGAATTAATTTAAACTCACTCAGAAAATGATTTTGAATCCGGAGAAAAACTGAAGGTATTGAGAGTGACGCATGTTACAGTCACTTTAGTTGCCTCTTGATACCCCTGGTTGCACTGTATCAGTAGTTCACTACCCGGGGAAATAGGGCTAGGTCCAGTTATAGCACCATTGTCCACTGTAGTAGCGTCATTACAGTTTTGGGCTGAAAGATGGAATTGAGTTAGATGTTGATTTTGAGGAGAAATTTCTTATTTCGTGAAACTGGGCAGACATTTGGCAGGTGTTCACTTACGGTTACATGTTGGAAGGTTGTGTGGTTTGAACACGTTACTGGTGACACAAGTTACTGTTGCTTGTCCGCTCAATATGTACTGATCATCACATTTCACAGATACAGTGGTTCCAGGTGTCAGCGTTGTTAACGTTGTGTCTAACCTTCCATTTCCAATTAAATCTGTACTGATCGGGCAGTTCTTTGCTTCGCATGTTGGAGCGGGTGGAAGGTACGACCTGAAAAGTGTGATACGTTAGTAACTGGTGATACGGTGATATAACCAGTTAGTAACCAGAGATACGTTAGTAACTGCAATGATATAAAGAGCTAAGGTAGTGGCGTCATGGTATTTACCCATCCTCTTGGCAGACACTGAACACATTTGAGGACAACTGATAGTCTTCCCCACACCGCACTGTTATTGACTCTCCAACATTGGGAGCAGAATTGTCATCCCCCTCGACAACACCATTGTCAATGATTGGGAGGTCACAAGTTTTCGGGGGGTCATCCTGTACGTTGTATCCTCGGACAGGCGATGAAAACAATGTGATAAGAAGCAGCAAACATTCTATCATTCTAGGGTGTAGTTATTTCGTTAATAAGACTTAAATTCCAGAAATTAGTAGGAATGAAAAATGGGTTGGTCGTTGACAGGGCGGAGCTGGGCCCAGCATGTCCCTATGCGTCCACCCAAAACGTAAAACGCCTCCAAAACCGGGTCCCAGAACCCCCGCAAGCAGAGTCAAGGGCTGCAGGCCCCGGTAGGGCCGTAGTAAGGGGTCAGCGCCCGTACCCCATTGGTAATTTTGAATTTGCGTAATAAATTTCAAAAACTTTGACTCATTTTGACTCATATTGTGTTCTGAATTTTACGCCGCGCACAAAAAACTGAAATTCTCATTAACATTGCGCGGCGGTAACTGCGTTGTACTTCAGTTTTATTCGCCCAACTTGTTACGACACTTTTTTGATGGTTCTTTAAACAAAATAATTTATATTTAAAACAAAACACGTTTCTTTGGCAGCGGAAAAACTGAATTAGTTAATTTATTTGTCAATATCACAATACCACAAATAATATTAATAAATATGCAAGAATGATGGAATTGGAAGTCGAAACTATATATATGATATATAATATAAGTGAATGTGTGAGCTTTGATTTTAAAACTAACGTTCCGGTTAAAATGGCCTGAAGCCCTGATATTACTCGAACTAATCAAACTGGGATGGTATGGCGGTGGGAAAGAAGAAGTTAAAATAAAGCTATGATTGTGAACTCAGTGTGACACTAATAAATGATTAAATGCAAATACAATAAATAACGGTTCTTCTTTCATACATCTCTAATAAATAAATAAATTTGGTATTTAGTTTCACGGTGATGATAATTGATAAAATACAAAACAACAATTTACACAACAATTCATGGTGTGTACAAACACACAGACACCTAAGTCCTAAACTTTCACACCACTGACCACTCTCCGGAAACAGCGACCAATTTCAAATGTGTTATAAATTTTAACAATTTATAATAGCTCCACTACCCAAACATCCCAAACAGATCCTGATCTAGATGACTATAACACGTCTCACGTCCCCCAAACATCCCCCTCCTAGATCACGTCTCAAGTTGGCCTAGATCAGAGCTCACGTCTCGATTTGTTCGCTCACCACACTCTGGTGTACTTTCTCTCTCTCCAGATAATCCGCGTTTTCGTCTGTCAGTTGTGTAGTTTGGTAAGCCATCTCTGGGGTCTCCGTTGCTATGATAAACTTCTCGTCAAGAGGGACGTTACCAAGAAAACTACGAAGCATATGGTAGGCCCAACGGGAGAACACAAAGTTGGACGCACCTGTGGCAGAGGGAGGGGGTTGTATTGGCACAGTTAAAACATTTGCTTTTTGATTTCTAGGGGCATCTTAACTCGTTGAAAGGGCGTGACGAACGGTTCTGTGATTTGTGAATTTATACCTGGTTTGGTCCCGGGACTGGTATGACGGGTGTAGAAGTAGATCAGGAAGGCGAGACCAAAAGCAACGAATGCAAATATCCAACTTATCAGAAACATCATGAGCACCGACAGGAGAAACTGAAACAGAGATTGAAAAAGTTATTTTAGTCCAGTACTCAAATTATATGATTGGTAGTTAAAATATTTTCAAAGATGGAAACCCAACAACCAGATAGAAACCCAACAATCAATAATCTCTTGTTGAGTAATCACTTATCACTATTCATTATCATCTCACCCCGAGGAATGCTAGCCACTTGCTCTGTAGAGATTGATGCCAATAAATCTGGTCCGCAGGGTAACTAGTCGAAGAGGTCCGTCTAATTCCACCCTCTCCTCCTCCCACACCCATGCCAGTTGATACATCTAAAAGTGTTGAATCTGAGAAAGAGGAGAACAGCGGTGTACAGCAAGTCAGCAAAAGCACAGTTTTCAGAGTTTCCAGGATTAGGGTAATGTACTTCCGGGAAAGCTGTTTTCACAAACTCACACTGTTCACACCAAACTCATAGCTAGATACTGCTACTTACATTCCGTCCCGTTTTGTCCGTGGGTGTCCCCAAGAATTGGCGTGTTTTCACTCTTGTATTGGTCCAATATTGACTCTGGCTTCATCGTGTGCTCCTCGCTATGGAGAAATGGTTTCAGCTGTAGTCAAAGATGAATCACTTGACATATAATTTAGACAAATAATTAAAGAAACAACTAATTTGTACTGGGATTCGTTCTTGTCTAGTCCCAAAATGGGAAAACGACTCCCACAATTACTTACGACATGGCCAGGGAGAAGTACGCATAGTTAATGGCAGCGTAAGTCAGAAGGAAGGGCATGGCAGTGATAGGGGCCAGGATATTAAGATGACCAACCAAAACAAAACAACAGGAGAGAAGGCTGACTGTCACTGTTGCTATCACTGGCTCGTTGTTTGCACCTCGCTGTAGAAAGTTGAGTTATGGGTCTGTAGTTTCGCAAGCCCAGCTCGACTCTCTCTACCTTTGTTTAGTAACAACTCTAACTTGTAAACAGTAAAATGCAAATAAATAAAAGGAGGGTTCCAACAATTACAAGAAGAAGAATGGAGATCTCACCCCTTTTCCAAAGATGCTGATGATGGGAATGATGTTGTCGAGGGCAATGGATTGAAACACTCGTGGTGCCCCATACAGAGAACCAAGGATGGAGGAGAGAGAGGCGATGTAGAGACCACACAGGAAGAACCATGTCACCCAGGAAATCTGAAAGATATGGATTATTAGATTCACATCAACATCAAGCAAGTTATAGTATCAACATGGGGAAATTGTTATTTCAGTCGTTTGGATTAGGGGCATGTCTTGTTGTGTTTGGGAATGGCGTCGGGCGGCTGCCAAACTGCCCCAAAAGTTGGGCAATTTCACTGCAATTATGTGCCTGCGCGGCTCCCTTCAAATGATCCCAGCGGTAGCAACAAAACTTTTATTTTCAGAAACACCGCCGCGCGTCACGTCAAGTAAATTACTCTCTCCTTTGGGATGCTGCCTTTTTGTGGTCATTTGATGTCTGACCTCTGTCCAGTTCAGTCTATAATAATCCAAGGACGAGGACTGAAGGCAGCACTTGCATCATATGACCATTTGGCCAGTTACGGAGGTCGGAAGATCTGATTAGATAATTGACTACTTCGTCATATCAAATGTTGGGAATGGTGATTGCCGGACTTTCCGAGAGGCGCACCCCTGAGAATGGCATCAACCCGGCCGGTGGACCTCCAAGCTGGAGAACCTCTAGGACAGGGCCGGACAGGGCCGGGGAGGGGGGCAATCATTTGCTTGTGTGGAATGTGGTTGAAGTTGTTCTGAAGCAGAGAGAGTTGTATTGTCTGGTACATGATGTATTGTACCACCCTTTTGTTATAGCTACATCATCTCTCTTTCTCTCTCCCTCTCTCTATCTCTCTCTCTCTTTCTCCCTCTCTCCCTTTCTCGTTCCAGTGTACACTTCATAGAACACACATAATAACACTCAGAACTTTCAAACAGAAGACTCTAAATTTAGTGTGCTCGTTAGAGATCTCCCAGCCGTTTTTAGTGTAATGAGGAAACGAGAGAGTCAACAGAGAACTGAAATAATACAACGGGATTCAGAAATGGACCACAACCAGCAACATGATTTAACGACCACATTATACATCTATATATATCTATGTCTGACATGTTTACTTTGATTTCAGGTTTCGTTTGGCTTGGTTTGAATTTTGGTTTGGTTTTGTCTGGTTTGGTCGGTTCTGGTTTCATGTTTGGTAAATTGACAAATTGTCTGGTTAGTGGTTTGACCCATGATGTTACCTCTTGCCAGGTTCTGCCTACAAATAAGGTTTGAACATAACAAGTTACCTCAGGTGCGATCATGTAGTTGGAGAGAAGAAGTTCCTTTTCCACTGTGCACGCTAGAAATATCGCAAACACGTAGTACAGGCACCCACTGAGGGAGGGAGAGAGGGATTTAGAGAGAGAGAGAGAGAGAGAGAGAGAGAGAGGGAGAGAGGGATTTAGAGAGTGATTGGAATGCCTAAGAAGCCATTCATTTACTATTTTAACCTAGAGGAAAGGACGCTATATAACAAGAAAAATTAGTTCCATAGATATTATTCTTCTTGGGATTAAAGCACTTTGAAAAACTCTAACATAGTGCTGGTACCTGTCGCCTGGCTAGACTGTGTTTCGGGTGGGTTAGAACATAACACGTGCTATTTAATTAATTGTACCTGATGGCTAAAGCAGCAAGAGATCCAGTTGAGATATTATCCACAGGATTCTTCAAATCATTCATCATGTTAACCCCGCCCATCAGACCCGTAGCAGTGGGAAAGAAGACTCCCAGCACTGTGAAGAAGGACTGACCTTCAGCGTACCCAGACTTGATGTTGTTGTGGAAGGTGGTACTGTTGAACCCAGTCATACCAGCTGAAATAGATGGTGTTAGGAGGGGGTTACGGATTAACCTATCAAGGGGAGGGATAAGTTGCTGCAGTATCTGCAATCTGGAAATTGGGACAGCTACTACTACACATTACATAAACCCACTCCCTATAACACAACTAGTGACGTCACAACTAATCACGGACCGTGCTGCAAAGCCTTTGTGTTAGTCTGCACATTGCTACAGGGTAGTGGAGAGTCTCACAATACACATTGTCGACGACAACTTCTTAATCAATATACCACGTGTAGTAGGCCATTGTGTGAATTGATATTATATCAAAGTTTGTTTATCTATGTCTGGAAAACCGAGGATGGCCGGGAGGAGAAAGACAGAGGGCGCTTTTATGAAATAAAATGCAGTGTGAGCTACACAGAGATATGGGGCCATTTCAATCTAGTCATTAATAATACACACACTACATGGTGCATCTTTGGAGGGTATATGTTCACTCTCTTTGAGAGGTGGGGAGGACCCAAGTCTCTGATGCAATAACCTGTGAGAGGAGGCAGCTGCATGTGTGAGAGCGAGAGAGAGAGAGAGAGAGAGAGAGAGAGAGAGAGAGAGAGAGAGAGAGAGAGCATACAGTGTACCATATATTGCCCCTAGGCAGATCTCTGCAATTACACAGCGCAATCTTCCCAGCGAGCTCACATAGCTGCAGAACGAACAAACAAACTAAGATTCTCTAACAGCCCTGCATTTTGAGGAGCTGAAAACAAGATGAAGATGTTGCAATACATATTACAATATGCTTTGGATATGACAATTGGGTGGTTTATTATGAGCTACATATTATGAACCACAATTCATTACCTGAATCATGTGCGATGGAGCACCCAATAATGAAATCCAGGACTGCTAGAAGGAGGATGGCCAATAGTGCCAACTGCAACCTGAAATAATAGTGTATTTTCACCTGCCTATAGTTATAGTAAGAGTTGGAATCTAGAGTCGGAGTATTGTTAGTCAAGTCATGATATTACTGTTCAGGAATCCTACAATATCTTACGTCATTGAAGGGGAAGGGGTATTGAAGGGGGACTGGGGGTATTGAACCATCCTTACCTTATAAGGTATTTCACTCCAAAAAGTGCAACTACTGTCAGCAGTATGACCGTTGTAATACCAATCCCTCTCAGGAGCCAATGGTTGGCTGGGTTAGGATCAAACTTGAGAACTATTGCTTCCGCGAAACCAGTGACATAGAGCGCAATACAGATCGTCTGGGATGATATTGGACAGTGAGTAGCGGCAGTGTGTGGAAATTGAAATATTAATAGCACCGTGCTGCAGTTATGAAGCAGAATTCTAACTGAATAAGTGCTACGTTCGCAATGAGAATAGGGTCAGACCAATGCTCTGACAGAACTACTCGGGATATAAGTGCTATCCTACCTGTCCGAGGGTGTACATGATGCCGATGGTAGCTCCGGCCTTCCCTCCAAATACATGGGTAACAATCCCATAAATACCACCTGGAGGAGAGAAAGTTAGAGACACTGTATGGAGTCCAATATATCTTGGTTTAGAGTCTGAGTATGAAAAGTAGAAAGCAAACCTTTTGTCTCAGTGCCACATCGTGCCAAGAGTCCGTTACTGGCTAGTACGGTACACAGACCCACAAAAAGGGTAAACACAATTATCAAACATGTTAATCCTAATCCTGCATTGCCCTGAAAAATAAAATATTGGGTAAAAACTTTTAACTTGTATCTTGTCCGATAGGCGTCTACAATTCGTACAAAACTCTTTCGTAATCCTTTCGTAATCTTAATTCTCAGAGCGTACGTTTATTGTACACTGGTGGAAAGATCTTAGAAAGGGAGAGGGAGATAATAATAAGAGAGAGAGAGAGAGAGAGAGAGAGAGAGAGAGAGAGAGAGAG
>AVPN01002882.1:1284-11504 GCA_000695325.1 Pleurobrachia bachei | reverse complement strand
GTTGTGGAGGTGATTGTGAAGGAGGATGAGGTGGAGGGTGGAGACTCCACTATTTCTGAGGATGGTGATACAGAGAATACAGATGGTGGAGATTCCACTGTTCCTGAGGGTGGAGATTCCACTATTTCTAAGGGTGGAAACTCCACTGTTCCTGACAGTAGTGAGGCAGAGGACGCAGATGGTGAAATGGAGGATGAATCAGAGGATGGTGATACAGATGATACAGAGGAGGGAGGAGCTAAAAAGCAGTGTAATCTAGACCGAGCGGTAGATCGCATCCAAAACAGATGTCTACCCGAGGCATTTGAGGCACGGAGATGTGACAGGCACAAGGGGATAAAGAATGCTGATAGTTATAATAAAAGACAATCGCAGTGTCGGAACTTGGCCGCTAAATGTGCTGAACTGAAAGAGGGGTCAAGAGTTTGTTGTCAAGCAATTTATTGTCTTGGAGTGCGGAGACGGGTCTTTGAGTGAACACATGATGTATATTTTGTTAGCAAAAAGACGATGTGATCAGTACCAGAGCTCTTTGGTACTAGAGTCTCTATAGAAAGTCTGTCTAGAGATAAAGAGTGAGAGAGATTCGAGGAAGTGACCTGAATAAAGACATTGCGAGAGACACTTTCTGAACATGAGAAGTTTATTTTCTGAGATTTATAACCCATTGTAATGTTTTACCATTTCATGTTTTCCAGTTAAATTATTGTACTGATCTGGATTTATATTTGGGCAGAAAATATATGTGGTGCTGGGACAAGGGAACTGGCCAGAATGATATAGTGCCCACTGTAAAAAGAGGCGTGTAAGAGGTTTATTTCCTCGCCCTTACCTCCTTCCACTGTTCGTCGTTCTCTTTGACAGCAGGTGTAGTGTAGATCTCGTGGTAGTTCTTACTGACTGCCAAGTAGTCTTTGTGGTGCAGGTTCAGATCAATCATCTGACGGTAATACCTCATCTTCAACTCATCTGTATCCTGAGGTGGGGGGGGACTGTTACGGTGAGGTTACACAATTGAAATCAGAGACTGTCATGGGTGTTGGACGTTAGTGTCCCTTAGATACTATTAAATTATTCCTGATCAGAAGTTACAGTCATATGATTTGTGACAGTTTACAAACCTTTGAATCAAAGTATTTGGTGCTAATTTTCTTGCTGATAATGGAGGTTCTGATGTAATCCTTGGTTTCGTAGCAAAGCCTCATCTGTTCCAAAATGAATTCCACCTTCTCCTTCTTCTCCATACTACCGAACGTCTCCACCTGAGGAGGGAGGGGGTATTGGACGTTAGGTAAATTCGGGGGAATAGGGTTGAGGGAGGAGTGAGGGATTTAGGGATGAGCAAGGGGGAATTGGGTCTCCACTTAAAAATAAGTGGGAACATGTCGGGTACTTGAACCGAGCGTTGGTAAAAATTCTGAGGTCATTCCCTCAGTTTTATTAAAAGTGATGAAGAAAAAAGAAAATTTCTACAACTCCCCCCCCCCCACAACTCTCACATCAACACTTGGAAATGGCTTTTAAAACGTGAGTCAGAGAGGAAAGTTGGATTAGGGGGGATGAGAGAAGTGTGAAAAGATGGATGAGGGATACTGTTTACTAAACAGTGTTTAGCTATTCTGTTTCTATAGCTGACACCTATCAAGTAGTAGAAACTATATGCCTCACTAAAAGAAGGGTTAGATCATTACAAGAAATATCCATACCTGGAGCTCCTGAAGGATCTTAGCGGCCTTCTCCAGCTCATCATCTTTCTCATAAATCTCAGCCAGAGTTTTTGTGATCCTTGCACGCTCATTTTCCACATAGATCTTACCCTCGGTCACAGTTCGGAGGATTTCAATGAGCTCCAGCTTCTTGGTTTTATCCTGGAAAAAATCGTATGATCATCACTCGTAGAACTCACAAAAAAGAACTGAAAACTTCAAAAACAGTAGAAACTCCGATAAAAAACACATTTCAAAACTCACAGTTACTTCAGGGACCATCTCGCAGGCTCGTTGGACCATCTTGGTAACAGCTAGCTTGAAGTGACCTCGCTTCTTTGAGAGAGTGGTAAGATTCTCTTTGAGAAGGGGCCAATCATCAGCCTTGTAGCAACACCCAACCACGCATACCAGAACGTTGCTGTTAGAGATGGCGTCTCCTGCCTGGGGAGGGGTTGGTCAATATATGACGGAGCATATGTGTGCATGTGGTTATAGGTCTAAGAAGAGAGAAAGAGCGAGGGAAAGAGAGCTAGAGAGAGGGAGATTAAGTGAGAAGGTGAAACAGAGCTAGCAAAGAAAATTAGGCTAGATATGGGCAGTGCAGCAGCTAGGTTAATAAATTAAAACATTCTGCACGCGGTACATACCATTCGTGTTTGTTTCTCCAGCAGGAACAACTTTTCAAGAGCTTCGTTTAGTTTGCCATTAGCTGCTAGGGTCTCACACTCTGGGACAACAGTGGCTACTGTTTCGGAGTAATCCACCTCCATCTTTACCATCCTGTCTTCTTCAGCCATCTTGTATGAAACACTACTAATGAGATAGAGAGGGTTAGAAAGGTGTGGAATAGTGGTTTGGGAATGGACTCGGGAGGGTTTAGGGACAGGGGTAGGTGTGGGTTAGATCATGGTGAGAAGGGTAAGTAACTAGGGAGGGATTGAGGGGGAGGCTTTTTTGTTATTGACACGTGGGCAAATTACGGGCTGCAGCAGTATCTCTCGGCAGATAGCCATCTCTTCCCTCAACTGCTGCACTGCAGAGCCAAGTGGATGCGAAATGGTGGCGCGCCCCCGTAGTGCTGAAATGATGAACTTTCATCAAATTGGGACAACTCGCGCGCGCGGGTGTATCTCACGAAAAGGATATGGATGGTAGAGTGCAGGGGTGGTGGGAGGGGGACCAGATCAGAACCAGATATTTGGCAGATCTGTCAATCTCGATGGGTAGTAGATTTAATGAAAGAAATTTGTATCAGTGGTAGGAGAATATGTAGTCAGGGAAGTGGGTATATTACAGTTTGTTACTTTCGTAACCCTCGCGCAATCTGACAAATTACAGTAGGAGTTAGGGGAAGATGGAATTGGAGGGGGAAGAAGGAGCGAGGGATGAGAGGGAAACGAGGCAGTGCCAACATCTTTTTTTACAAACAATCATCAACAGTGGGTTAACACAGAATATAACGTATGTATCCCGGGGACAGCATCCCCTCTTTACCCCCCTCTACACATCTCTCCCCTTCATTTCCCGCTCTCAATCAAGAACTATCTCACACACAAACACACACGAAAACAGATAGATTCACGCACAATAAATTAATGTATAGCATATTATATCACCAAAAAGCAGAAGATTCGTAAAACAAATTTTAAAATTTTCTAAGTCACACTCATTAATAATAATGTAGTACATATTTCAGTTACTTATTTCGCGTGAGAGAAGACGCACAAAAAACAGGGAAACACACTGTATAGGCCAAAAACTCTCAAAAAAACACACATGCCTCTCCTAGATAATAAATTGTACATTGTGCATATATTTCTAATGTATATCATTAATTCATGTGTACAGTATTTATCGTATAAAACATGTTACTATAGATTGAGAAGAAAAACCACCCAAAAACATATGTAAAGCGTATATATTTTATCATATTCATGACTGCACAAACACAGAGAGAGGGATATATTCACGCACACTAAGACCAGCTCAGTAGCCATGTTGTTCCCTCATGTCATGTCTTAATTTCTTCAATACATCTTTAACGATAAACCAATGTGTGTGTGGAATATTAAATTCCAAATTTAAAGAACTCTCTCTCACTCCCTCAAAATTTGGTAGAGTTAACGAGGTCAACAAAACTGTTAACTAATAATTGGTCATTACCCTTTATATTAACAGTCAGTGAGCCGTTGAACTTTAGCAGCACACAAATCTCATCACTCCGCACCGTACACCCGTAAAGAGAAGCCGCACCTCCCACCTGTTCGACCACAGCCATTTTAAAGCGGCTACAAAACATGGCGATGAACTCCGGTGGTGGGAGATCGGGGAGGGGGATAGTTGTCGCGCTGTTTTTATCCAACCGTCCCTCCGTCATAACACCTTCAAACTTCTTTATCGAACAGGTCACATTAGGCACCATAAAGTGGGTGAGATCGAGTGAGAGGGAGAAGTTAACCATTTTCTCCTCCCGACTGTCCCCATCTCGATCCACAAAATATGTGACATTTCCCTTTAGCCGCTGTGTCACATACACCGTTTGTAGGGTCAGGGAGATTGTATAGGATGATGTCTGGCCGCCTGCCAATTGAAAGGGGACATTAAGACCTCCAGCACCTGATTGACGCACCAGTTTGGTATTGATACTATCAGATATATCCAGGGTGATAGAGGAGATTTTAGAGAGACCAACATTAGAGAAGTCGATAGAGAGGGAGAGGTTGGAGTGGGAGGGTGTGTGGGGATGGTAACGGAGACACAGACAGTTGTCCTCAGCCAGCAATACACCTGGTGTGGGGGTGACACCATTAACAACATGGTCATCTTCAAGATCTTCTAGTAGAAGGTTGTTGCCATTGTTGTTTTCCTTGTTGCTAGTTCCCTTCTTCTTCTTTTTCTTCCCCTTGACAATTGGTTCGGCTCCCTCTTTAACTTTCTTCTTCTTCTTGGGTTTGGAGTTGGGAGGAGGGGGTCCCTCCCCTGGTTTCCGTTCATTCAACCAATCACTGATTGACTGAGATGTAGTATCCGTCTCTTCTGGTAACCTGTAATTTGCTATAGCAGTCTTTTGCTCGGCCTCTGCAACTATATCCTTCAACGTCTTCTTCTTGTCCCATAACTCCTCGTTTTTCTTTTCCACCGCAGCTGCCTCGGCTGACTTCTTCTTCTTCTTTTTCTTTTGTTTGGTCGGTGCTACAGCCAGTTTTGCAGGAGCGGCAGTTGACTGGGAGTATGGGACGGGAGCCTGGATATAGTCTGACTCTCTGAAAGGTGCTGATAGATCAATATTTAGGGCTGCGTGAGGGTCGTTAGGATCTAACTTCCCATCATTCTCCTCATCGCTCTCTTGTGCTCCCTCCGGCATCTCCACCGCTAAGACCTCAACAACAGGCCCCAAATCTTCCTCCTCTTCTTCCTCTTCCTCCTCCACTCTCCTTCCCTTCTTTCCTTTCCTCCCCTTCTTACCTCCCTTCTTTTTACCCTTCTTTCCGGTGGGTTTCTCAACTCGTAACGGTACGTCTAGCGTCAGGCTTGACACAGGTATGTCGCTGATGTTAATCTCCTGTTTCCGTTCAACAGTCGATGTTTTGTTAGAAGGCAGCGATCCTTGAAGATAATACGGATTTGTCTTGTTCTGACTTTCCCTCTGCTCCCGAGCGTTTTTAATTTCCTCATTTGTAGGTTCCTGGTAACTAACACCTGTGGCCTGCGGATATGCTACAGATTCACTGCCGAAACCCTGCATGGATGAGAATGTTGACTGTTGGGGTAGGGAGTTTCCACCGAATGTCACAGGATTACCATCATCTTCATCATCGGAATATTTTGATGCCTTTTGAGGGTAAATCCACACATCCAGATCGAGCCCCTCTGGAACTTGGACCTTTCGTTGGGCTTTAGGTGCTACCGGGTTCAAATCTTCAGCGAACAAGTCCATAAGTTCAGCTGCTACACCCGCACCCTTGGCCTGTAACTTCACCAGACACTTAACAAGCTGCAGGGCACAACACGACCTCTCCTGAACCTCTAAATCATTGCTATCTGTGAACATAGTGATTTTGGAGAGGTAGAACTCTCCAAGGGCTTTAGAATCTTCGTCAGCTCCCAGAGTCTCGTTGTCGGTTATAATGCTACCGTAAATCTTGATGGACGCTTGGACAAGGATTGTTTGGATGTGGGGAGGCAGGTCTAGAACCTTGGGACTGAAGATATCACGCAGCACCTGTGGGAGGGAGGGTTTGTCAATAAAACACAATTGAAATTGAAATTGTAGTTTTTTTAAAGTTTTAAATTCAGTTCCTACCTTTTCTTTGTCTTGTAGATGTTCGTGGAATTCTCCAACAAGCCATCCCGCTGCTGAGACCACCTCACAAATTCCATCCTTTTCACTCTTGGAAAACTTCTCCAAGTTTTCAATCAGAACACTCATTTGTCTCAAAGCGAACGGTCTCACAGCCTTCACCCGAATGGATACATCCAGCATTTGGTTCGCCAGTCGTCGACCCTCTTTTGTGTTTTCAAGTTTGGTGAGTTCCACAAGAACGGTTAGGTACCACTCGAAGTTTGAAATGTACTGGTAGTTACCCTGACTACAGATATCCACAATCTTTCGTAACAGCTCCTGAGATGGGGGTTGGGATTAGTTATTTGTACAGTAGATCCTCATCAACAATCTGAAGTACAACGAACAAAACAACATTAACAAGATAGACAACGATATAATGGTACTAAATCAAATAAACAACATGTTTTCAAGCAATTACCGCGACTAATTAACTTATTAATTAACTACCAACCTCTTTGAAAGAAGTGTTCTCGGACAGGTCAACATGTTCCACGAGTTTCTTGACGATCTCAGGGAGGTTCTTCCTACTGACCATACCCACAACTAGGTCTAGTGCTCTTCTCCGAATACTGGGAGAGGGGAGAAGCGGTTAGCAATACTGGGAGATGTGGTTTGGTGGTAAGTAGATCATGCTGTGAGAAGAGGGGTGGTTGGCAGATCACGTCTCGAGTTTAGTTGGTTTGAAAACGCCATATCAAAATAAAATCCTTCACTTGTACTCTACCTCCCATTATACCCGTATCTTTACCTTTCGTCCTTATCATCAAGACATTTGATAATCTTCTCCTTGATCGGTGCCACATATTTCGGGTGATGTTTCAGAATCCTGGCAAGGGCCAACAACCCCAGGTACTTCAAATTCTGATCCGAATCATCCAGCATGATGTTTAGTTTCTGAACTGCAAGCTGGATTGAGGGTATGTGGTCTGGTACACCCGTTATCAGGGTGTTAATACTCTCGTATAGCAGCGACATGGCGTTCGTACTGAAGAAGTGGGTTGATTTTATTATTGAATCTAATCCTTTACTGGTGTACAGAAAAACATAATGGGATAATTTCTTCGCCTCAAAATTCCGGAATCCTTACTTGTGGATAATCTGGGTAAGTGGTTCCACGAGTTTTTTACATAACCGAGGTTCCTCTGGCATTAGAGACCCAAACAGTTTGATAACTTTTATCAACATCCAGTTGTTGGAGGATGAGTTGAGCATCTTGAACAGGACCGGAGCTAGCGAGATGTAATTCTAGGGAGGGGAGAAGAGGTGTTATAAATCTAAAACTTAGCCCTCTGAAAAACCGGCTTTGTTAAATGGAAAGACTGCGAAAAAGGCCTAAAACTTAATAATTATACTGCCAGCCAATAACCTCACAACATACATAAAATAATCTCACAGTTCAACGCACCTTTGGGTTTTTCCGTGCCAGTTCACATATCACATTAACACTAGCACACTGCACACCCGGATCAGGATCGTCCAGCTTCTCCTTAATTCGGGGGAACGCTGGTCGGAGGGCATCTGGGAACTTGAGCAGAACCTGTGAAATGTGAGTTGTTTAGAAATAAATAATTTCATGAGAAATGGGAGGTTAATTTACTGTTTATTTTACGTTTTTGGTACAGACTGAACAGTAAACATGAATGCAGATTGCAGAATACCTTAGACCTCTACCCTCTGCCCTCTGGTTACCTTGGAAACTAGGTAGAAAAGTGAAAACAGTGTGTGCGTGTTTGGGGGTGCCAATAAGACACATAAAATTCATAATTTACAGGGTGATAAGGAGTGAAATAAAATACCGCTTGTTGGGTTTTTGTTAGGGAGAAAAATACTCATCAGTGTCAGGAATAGCAATTGGGCAAAACTCCAGTAAATGGTGAAATGTGCAGGATGTTGTGCAATGTGTACAATGTACAGGGATTCCGGACTAGGGAGTGATAAATGTTAGCATGGAGAAGACTATGAAATTATGATCATGACATTAGGGCATGGAGCGATGTGGCAATATCATACAAAATGATGATGTAGTATTCCTATTATATTCCTGAAACTCCCCCACCCCTCTCTCTGATCTCTCTACCTCAGTGTGTCCAATTTAGACTGGAGATCTTTACTCTCTACTTACTTTCTATACACACACGCAGACAGACTAACTAACAAATGAGGTAGAATCGTTACAAACAGTACTCAGATCTTTCAAATACTCCAAGAATAAAACTGTAGCAGCCATTACGTACCTTATACATGGTTAGAATGGCCTTCTTCCGGATGAATGGTCGGGTTGAGGAGATCAGTGTCATAATATCTGAGCTGAGATCCCGGGCCAGCTCCTGGCTGACAAAACATGATAATCCTGGAGGGGAGAGAGAAGTGGTTAGTATCCTAGAGAGAGGCGAGAGAAGTGGTTATCGTGCCCTCAAACTCTGGAAGTGCCCCTAACTTCTAAAAGTGGCATTATGACTGAGACGCAATGTATCATGGCTCACTAAATCTATTGAGGGGGGCTATGGACACTTTTGTTTTCCTATCATCACATGAGGAGGGAGGGACACCTGGTGTGAGTGGGACCCGCCCCTTCATCATGTGTATGTGTGTAACAATCTGGTATATTGACTGTTATACCAGGATTCTAAGGGAGTGAAGGGGGAGGAGAGGGAGAGAGAGAGAGATATAGAAAGAGAGAGAGAGAGAGAGAGAGAGATAGAAAGAGATGGAGAGAGAGTGAGAGAGACGGAGCGGTGAGAGAGTTAGAGAGAGAGAAAGAGAGAGAATTGGAGAGAGAGTTGGAGAGAGAGTGGGAGAGAGAGAGAGAGAGAGAGAGAGAGAGAGAGAGAGACGGAGAGGGGAGTTAGAGAGAGATAGAGATAGAGAGGGATTGTTTTTGGCGGGTATTTTTGTGTGTAGATGTAGTGTGTTAAACATAATATAGTGTGTTAAACATATTCGCAGTAGAACTGGGAGCTTCAACAAGAATTTTAATTCATTTTCATAATTCATTTCTATATAATGTGTCGCCTGATGATTCCTTCCCGTAAGGGTTGCGATGAAACATGTGTAGCGTCCTAAATACAGTTGTATAACTTTGTTGTAGTGTGTTAAACATATAGTTTCGAGAAAGAGGGGCCTGTGAGCCAGGGGATATTTGCTTCATTTATTGCTGATGAGATGGTGTTAGTGCCATCGAAACATTTGTCCAATCTGAAGTAAAATAATTGTTTCTCTTTGTTTTCCGGCTCTCGGTTCCCCGATAGCGCACTGTTAGTGGAACACGATCTATTCCTGTGTATCAGTACAGTCTCGACAAATCTATGTTTACATTGACTGGAAAGAGAAGTGATCAGAGTCGGTGAGATTTGTATGTGTAAGACATTATTTGGTTTCCGTGTCGTAGTGAGTCAAAATCGGATTAATTGACTTTCTAGTTACCTTGATTTTCACAAAACATCCGTGTACACTGTTATGCTGAGCTATGATGTGTAAGTTACACGTAAATTGAGAGAGAGAGAGAGAGAGAGAGAGAGAGAGAGAGAGAGAGAGAGAGAAAAGTCTGCAACTGCATAATCTGTGTATTTGCTGTGTGCACAAATCCAATCCCCATCTAGTAAACCGCACTACACACAAGGGGGTTTTCAAGCAAAGAAAATGAGATAGATCTTAGAAAAAGAAGGGTTAAAGTATCGGGATTGAGTAATCCAACGAACTCCCCTCTATCTTTCAAGGCTCTGCCAACTCATCAAGAGGACACCCTCAAAGTTATACTACTAAACACATGGTTCATTATTGTGTGGGTGTGTCAGGGCGTGAGAGTGAGAGTGAGAGAGAGAGAGAGTGAGAGAGAGAGAGAGAGAGAGAGAAAAGGGATAGAGAAGCAGTCCAGATGTGGCGCTCTGTGTGTGCATGTATTTAACTGGAAGATCAATTAGTGATCAAACTGTGCAAGCAATCTCCCATGGGAGATTACAACTAACTGGATCTCTGAAAAGAATTTACACAGAGAGAGAGAGAGAGCAATTACAATTTACTTTCTGGATTAAAAGTGCGGAAAGTTTTGACAGAAATCTCAAAATTAGAGAAATGATGGGCATAATATCATGGGTCTTGATTCATCTTCTACAGCAATATTCCCCGTTATAATCCTCTCATAACTATATTCAGATGCCATCCTCGGC
>AVPN01002879.1:0-11433 GCA_000695325.1 Pleurobrachia bachei | reverse complement strand
TTGGACCAAAAACAGAGACACTATTTTCGACTAAAAAAGGTTTATAATGATGCAATTCCTGACGGAAATATGTCAAATAAAAATGTAATTAATGATTAAGTGTCTTTTGATTAATAATCATCACCAATTTTAATGCAAAAAACATAAAATAATTTTTGAGGATTATTGAGGTTTTTGAGGATTTTTGAGGATTAATGAGGGCCCTCATTTATTCAAAAAGTGCTGGACAAGACCTCAACCTCATTAATTATCGGCCGGCCCCCCCACCGTTACAATGTGCTGGCTGGCGTCCCATATCCCGTTTTGATTGAGGCCGCCACACAGGTCATTGGACCATTTTACCATCTTTTCGTGATCAACAAAACACCAGAAACAAAAGAATTTCGTTGTCAAAAATTGCCAAAACATAATTGAAAATATATTCACTCTCAAAAAATGTACAAAACAAACCCAGAAATGCATATATCTTCACCAATAACAAAAATAAAATAATATACTCTTGTCCCTATACACCACTAAGAAACAAACTCAGTTTGTAAAATATTAGACCAAAAAGATATTGGATGTTGCTCTTCCCCTGCTCTTCACTGTGTTACTCAAAAAGATATTGCTCAGTTGTTATAGTTTTCCTCCTTCATAACCTGGTCCAACATCTTTCCAAACTCGTCTGCATCAATTACCATATCTTGGTTTTCATCAATCGTGTGGAAATCCTGAGAGAGTGGAGAGAGTTATTAGAGTGTTGCAACATGTTGTGAAAAACGAGTAGTGCAGCTGGTAAAATCAAATCTAAAAAAGGTGCAAAACCAACTCAAAGATGTGTGTCAAAATTTGCTTGATTCTTTCCCCAAAATTGTTCGATCATGCAATGAATATTTTTTATCCAAAAAAACATAATTAACACGAGGGATCATGCAAATTATGCAAATCATGTAAATCATGCAAAATCATGCAAATCATGCAAAAAGGGGGAAACACATAATTTACAGTGCTTTCAGCCTCTCTCCTTACTGCTGAGAAACCCTGAGAGAGAATGTGTTAGAATAATTAGAGGGAGAATGAGTTAGAACAAATAGGGAGAGAATGTGTTAGAATTCTAGTACAATTAGGGAGAGAATGAGTTAAAACAATTAGCTAGAGTCATTAGCCGGGTCATAATGAGAAAATGAGCCTGAGGGGATATTTATTGGGACACCATGTCGGACCAATTTTAGCGACCACATCACACTTGGCACTAGCCGAGGTGATATAAACTGATAGCTCTAAAACCCTCTTTTACAAAATACATAATATGTAGTGTGAACTGTAGTCATAACTTGGCAAATCAAAATGCTGTCTGATAGATTCATGAAACAGTAAAACAGTAAAAAACTAAAAGTAAAAAGGATAAAGATTATTGAGTAAGGGGTCCCACCCTTACTCAACAAGATAAAGCATGTGGATTTATTACCTTTGCAACATCATGGAACTTGTCCTTGAGATGTGATGGAACTCTCTTTAGGAACTTTTCAAACTCTTCCGGGGATAAACCTGGGCAATAGTTTAGTAGTAGTCAACAGAATTAGCGAGTTAATTGACTAATTACCTAGCTAATTAACTTATTGACTAATTACCCAGTCAATTAGCTAATTACATATTACCTAACCTAATTAACTAATTAACGAATTAATTAATTAACTAATTAATTAATTACCTTGTTCATCATCCATCATTTCAATGTCAGCTGCTATCTTTTCCAACAAACTCCTGTCCATAGCTCGCATCTTCTCATTGAGCTGAGAGAAGATGGCCTCCTGCAGCTTTTGGAAACCCTGTGATGGAGGGAGAGAGATGTTATGAAATGATTATTGAGCATTTCAGTGGTCGGAGTAGCATTTAAGCATTTTTGTGGTTAGAGTATGGGAGCTGGGAGGTTGTTGTATGGCTAGTGGGACAGTATGTGGAAATCACTACTTAAATAGTGGTTATGTAGCTCTCTAAAATCGGGAGAGTTTCACATCTGGGACAGCAGGGACGATATAGTGTCAGTGAGGGTGGGGATTTCAAAATTTACAGGGAAAAGGGAGATCGAGAGTATCAATTATGTATCACAACATAGGAACATTACATGGAGAGTTGCACTGTGTCTGTGGTATGGAAACCCCCTACTGAATTGTGAAATTCACATCTGGGACTCGCTAAATAAGAAGGAGTTTGGAGACTAAAGATGTTGCGGAGCTGTAGTAGGGGGCAAATAAACGGTCAAATCCTTCATGAGGAGGGGGTATATCGTGGGGGTCGGTGTTCGATTTGGTTTTAATCGATAACCCATCTGGCTCATTCCCCCATTTTCTCTCTCTCTTACTTTCTGTAACTCTCTCCCACTTATCCTCTCTCTAAAATTCTCTCTCTTTTTTACTCTTAAGTCTTGACGTCCCAATCCTTTTTCGCTCTCCGATCATTTTCTCTTAGGTCTGTTCCATACTGTGCAGGCCCTTTTAGATGAAGTATGTAGCACGTACCATATATTTTGATACTCCTTCATCAAACTAAATGTATGGCTACTCCTTTATAAAACTA
The DNA here is from genome assembly GCA_000695325.1 of Pleurobrachia bachei. NCBI lineage: Eukaryota > Metazoa > Ctenophora > Tentaculata > Cydippida > Pleurobrachiidae > Pleurobrachia > Pleurobrachia bachei. The sequence goes on along the minus strand of AVPN01002879.1, from coordinate 8,874 downwards.
GATGTATGGCTACTCCTTCATAAAACTTACGTTAAGTTGCTCCTGCATCTGATCTCGAACCTCGGCGAGTTTCTCATTTTCCTTCTTTAATTTCTCGTACACATTTCTGAATTTCTCTGCCTGGGCCTCCAATGCTGATACACTTTCAGACAACTGAAATAGAGAGGTGGATCAAGATTAGCGTAGTTATGAATCATAACTTTTGACAAAAAAGCTACAACAGTGCGATACCACCAAATACCTCTATACAGTCAGACTAGTATTATTGCATCTCCAAACCCCGTTATATATCCCTCCCTCCCTCATACCTTGCCATTGGTCTCCTCTAGCTGTTTGGTGTTCTCCTCAAGTCGCTCATTATTTGCAGCAAACTTAGCATTCTCACCCTCCAACGCTTCAACCTAGAAATGATAGCGATTTTAGAGCACTCATTATTTAGTCAACTTGAACTTCAACTTTGAACAATTAGATACAGTCGGATCCCGATTTACCGGGCACCCCGAGTAGGGAAAAAATATAAAATTTACGGTAAATGACCCCGATTTACTGGGAACCCCGATTTACCAGGCAAAACCCTTTCCTCCGAGCATGCCGGTAAAACGGGGCCTGACGTTGTATTAGAGTTGTACAATATTGATATGTGCAGAGTGTTAGGGCTGTGCTATACCTGACTTTGTAGTTTCTCGTTGTTCTCTGCGAACTTTGCGTTTTCTTCGGCCATCCTATCAATCTGTTCTTTTAGCCTGGAGGGAATATTCAGTTGATTCAGATTAGCTAGAAAAAGTGACAAGAAGGGATTTAAATATGTATTTCAAAAGACGGATTCATGCGTCTTGACGTGTTACCTATTAATTTCAGCCTCCAAATCCTTATTATTTTGTTCCATTTTGGCATTTGCCTCTCCCATCTTCTCGACCTCTCCCTGTAGCTTATCGTTATTCTCACTAAACCTATTGTTCTCCTCGGTAAATCGATCAATCTCTCCCTGGAAGAATTGGGGTGAGGATTGAAGTTAACCATGATTACCTGCTTTTCTAATCTAATAGTTATTTAATTTTCACATATATGGTATTGCCATGATCGACTCTGTTACAGGCTTCCTGTGCAGGCCTGTAACCCCGCACCCCGTTTCAACATGGTCTCTACTCACCGACAGTTCCCCAATCTTGGCCTCCAGCTGATTATTATTCTCCTCAAACCTCTTATTCTCCTCCCCCATCTTCTCAACCTGGCCCTCTAAATCAGACACAGCACTCTGTAGTTCCTCTTTAGTTTGTTCCAGTGCTGCATTGAGCTCACCCAACTTAGCTACCTCACCTGCATTGAGGAAGATCCCGTAATGTTGTTTTGTTCAAACTCTTTTTAGAAAGAGGGTCGAACAAGGCAAGAGGAAGATCCCGTAAACGATGCAGTCCCAGTCTCACATAATTGGGTCCTACATATATATGTCAAGTGCGGTTTGGTCAGCGTGTGAAGGTCGCGAGAACTTAAAACTATAGTTCCAGTCTCTGTAACAGCTGCTCAAAAAAACAAAAACAATCTCTTACCTGTCAGGCCCTCAATTTGTGCTGCCAGCTCGGCATTATTGGCTGCAAATTTCTCATTCTCAGCATTCATCTTCTCGACCTCAGCACCAAGCTGCTCAACCTGAGCCTGGAGGGCGGCGTTGTTCTCAGAGAATTTAGCATTCTCCTCCTCTAGCTTCTTGTTATTTCCCTCAAACCGATCATTTTGTTGCCCCATTTCGTCGACCTGGGCTTCCAACTTTGCATTGTTTGCTGCAAACTTCTCGTTTTCCTGGGACAGGTGGAGGGGCTGTTATAGTGTTGTATGTGACCCCGATTTGATTCGAATTAATCTTAAATATATTTTCTACGGAGAACTTTAATATTTCTCTCTCGAAGAAGCAGATTGTCATGGGGTTAGACTTGGTCTTAAATACTATGGGGCCGGGGTAAAACCCGGTGTTTAAACAATCTGCTCTAATTCTTGGAAATAGTTCTCTGTAGAAAACATGTTTTCTACAGAGAACAAGAATTAGAGCAGATCGAGTTGAAATGGGCTTCTTCTTCGTCTTCGTGGTTAGACCACATACAGCACCATACTGAAGTTTCCACCGACAGTGTGTGGTACGACGTTACTGGAGTTCGCACCGGTGCTGTATATGGTCCCCCTTAGAGGGGTTAGAGTTATACCTGACTCATTTTGTCCACCTCTCCCTCCAGTCTGTTCACATTCTCTACTAGCTAATTAACCTCCTAATTACCCTATTAATTACTAGCTAATTACCCCTCAGTTGTACCTGGCTCATTTTGTCCACCTCACCCTCCAGTCTGTTGACATTTTCCTCTAACTTGGCATTGTTCTCGGCAAACTTTTCGTTTTCAGCTGCAATCCTGTCGACCTCTTTCTTCAAGTTTTCATTATTTTCAGCAAACTTGTTGTTCTCCTACAGAATTACAAAAAGATTAACGAAAAATAATTTAACTTTGTAATTAAGCTGAAAGGGGGGGGGGCAGTCATGAATTTTGAATTTTACGGGGTCGCACGCCATATTTGAGATTGTCGTATGTGGTTAACTACTATAATGTTATGGGCAGATATAGTAGTCACCAAACCATTTAGTGTTTTAGCATATCAGTGCTATATTTGTGTTGTGCCATATCACTCACAAGTTGTCTTTGTTGAGAGATATATCCATCTATTTAGAATAGTGCACTTATATGTGTGAAACTAAGACTCTAGAAACCATACGCTGATATTCTTTCGAGTTTTCGTTAGATCGGTCAGAATTATAGGTAATTGGGTTTTTTCAAGATACCAAATAACTCACCTCCGTCATTTTGTCCACCTCACCCTCCAGTCGGTTGACATTCTCCTCCAACTTGGCATTGTTCTCTGCAAACCTCTCGTTTTCCTCAGTCATCCTATCGACCTCACCACCTAACCTGTTTACCTCTCCTTCCAACTTGTCGTTTAGCCCACTGAATCTGTCCACCTTGGTGATAAAGGGGTGAAGGGTGATTAATTGGGGTGATTAATTCATGGTTAGAGGGTCAGCCGTCAGAGAAGGATCTGATTAACAGGCCTCCTCTCCTAATTAGCCTACTAATTACTTAATTACCCTACTAATTACCCGCTAATAATTACCTCTTGTTCAAGTTTGAAGAAGCGTGAAGCTGCTGTATCGAAGTGAGGTGTAATTCTAACTGTCACTGTTCCGTCACAATTACCTTGCAGTGGTGCCGTCTGAAGAGGGGACAACACATTAGTTAGTTGATCAATTAGTTAATTAGTACCCATAGTTTCTATTGAAGTTTTAGAGATTTTGTCAAATTGTTTACTAACCTTCTCAGTTGGTTTGTCAGTGTAGCAGTCCTCAAAAGCAATGAAAGAACACCCCATGAATTCATCGCTTGCCAGGGTGTTCTTGTCCCATATTGACACACACACAACCTGCAAAGTTATTGAGGTGATCTTTTACATACACATAAGACCTGCAAAGTTATATTGGGGTGATCTCCTACACAAAAATATTTGCACATATTGTCCGCAAAGTTATTTGGGTGTACATATGTGTATGGGGGACCAATTTAGAGGATTGGTATGGGGTGTTTGGTCTCTAGTGGAGCTCGCATATGATTAGTATACCTACTGATGCTAATAATAAGGGCCCCACTATGATCATATGAGGGATTATTATGCGCCTGTATGTGACTGGTATGTTCTGGGGACATAATATAAATGGCATTTTCAAAATTCCAAGTAAATATGTAGTAAAATGTATAAAGAACTACTGTACTAGGAAATTTACTAAGAGCTCTTAGCCGATTCCCGCGTAATTAGAAACCATGGCTCTTACCTCTTTTGGATTTCATTTCAAGTGTACTATAACGTTCGGTTTCCTTCTGCCTGTACTTTCGCATATAATAGTCCCTCTTTAAATTTAATCTCTCTCTCTCTCTGTCCCTCCTCTCTCCCCAAGATAGTTGGGACCTTACTTTGTTCTGATATATGAATCTCATCTCCCGGGGTACATGCAGTGTTATACACAAAGCTACTTTATTCCTTTCATGGACATATATAGTGGATGGGCACGTGATTCTAGCTGTACTCCAATGTACTGCTAATATAAATGCTTTAGTAATAGTTTGTCTCTCTCTCTCTCTCTCTCTCTCTCTCTCTCTCTCTCTATCTCTCTCTTATTAGGGAAGATCGAGGTACCTTGCTTTGTTCTGAATCTCATCTCACCGTACACAATCAGAGAGAGGGAGATGAAGAGAGAGGGGGGATAGAGGGAGAGAGCTTGACACATGGGCCTTTAGAGTGGGCTGTATAAATCATAACTTGTGGTTGTCATGTTGCCAGTTCTATAGTTTTGAAACATTGCCATTGGATTATACATATTTTGACCTTATAAACGGGAATCGCCTAAGATGCTTGTTTTGGTGACATCGCATCAAGGACACCAGGTGTCTGTATTAGTCACTATATATTCACTATATATTCCTCAATAGTCCCGATCTGCCCACGCAGATATAACACAAACAAGCTTTCATTGTTGTTGCGACTCGGTCTACGTATTTTCATTGCCTTTATTGAGACGCAGCTTCGACCCTGCTCGTGTAATTATGGTTCCCGTCCTCCTTTCCCTCCTCCTATTCCTTGGAGCTCCAACAGTTGTAGGGGGATCAGTTGTCGACAAACCGAACATCCTGTTTGTGCTGATTGACGACATGGGATACGGAGATATGGGTTACACTTACCCGGACATTCCTAAGAACATCACCACACCCCTGTTTGATAAGCTTGCAAGTGAGGGTCTCATCCTAGACAGATACTACTCCCAGTTTTTGTGTACTCCTGCCCGGGGTTCTCTCTACACAGGGCGGTATGCCATTGCCTTGGGCATTACCGACGATGTGTTCCATCCTTGGAGAAAGGAATGTCTGGACAGAGACCAGATCTTACTTCCGGAGGTCCTTCGTGCTAATGGTTACGCCACACACATGGTGGGAAAATGGCATCTTGGCTATGCTCGGTGGGATTGTATGCCGTGTACTCGAGGCTTTGACACCGCGTACGGGTACACTCAAGGCCAGTTAGACTATATGTCTCATCTGTACGTGCCTGGTGAACAGTATAACGATTTCTTTTTCTGTGAGGAGGATGGTGATGAAATAAACTGGTCCATCCTGCCTAATTCAACCCAAACATACAGTGAAAACCTCTATACAAGTAGGACTAAGGATCTAGTTGAGAGCCACAACACCTCCCAGCCTCTTTTTATGATGTATAGTATGCAGAATGTGCACTATCCCTTCTTTGCTCCTGATGCATACTTCCAAGAGGACTGTCTTGATAAGGAGGACGCGAGTTGTGTACGACAGGCTATGCTGAACGCTGCCCAGGATTCTCTCAGTGAGGTGATTGAGAGCTATAAAGAGGCGGGTATATGGAATAACACGCTGTTGATCGTGGCCAGTGATAACGGAGCAGAAATATCTCGTTTTGCTTCCAGTCTCCCGCTGAGAGGTTGGAAAGAGACACTGTTTGAGGGAGGTGTGAGGGTTCCTGCGTTCCTGTACAGCCCCAACCCTGATATCCTGGTACCCCGAGGTTCCACTTCCTGCTATGTTCACGTCACTGACTGTCACTCTCATTCGATGGACAGGAGGCTGGGAGACCTTTGCAAACATTTCAAAGGTTCGGAAATCTCAGATCTATACTCTAGACAGCATTGACCAATCGGACTTTTTGTTTACCGGTAACGAGACCAGCTGCCTACGGAATGAGATCCTAGTCCACATCAATCCAGTGAATCAAGTCGCAGGGTACATCAAAGGTGACTACAAAGCACTATTTGGCGTTCAGTCGATCTCTTCCGAAAGTACTTGCCAAACAAATTACCAGTATACTTTTGGGGAACATTGCGTTAACTGGAATGTTACCCGACTTTTCAACATCACAGATGACCCCTTTGAGACTAATAATCTCAGTAAGACCCATCCTGATGTATTGGAGGAGCTAAAGGAGAAGATAATTGACTATTTTGATGAGTTGGAACCTCTACAGTGCACACTTCCAGCCATTGAAGGTTCTTTCCCAACGGAAGTAATGCATTACTTCCTTCCTTTTGATTTTGCAGGAGGAATAATTCCTGACTGGGCAACATACGCTCACGATCCTCCAAGTTTTCACTGATCCTAGTAACAGCTGGGATTTTGTATGAACGCCGATATCTGTATTATCAGTCGTTTGACCATTTTACACGCACATGATATCTATGAGCTGGGGGATTTAACCCTTTGAGGACCATAACGATTGGCCGAACAGAATTTTCTAATTTTTGTGGAGAAGGTCAGGAGAATATTCTAAGATTATACGAAAAGGGTTTACTGAAATCGGATTTTTACTTTTTTGAGTTATGACATGACCCAGTGGTACTTGTCTTATATGGTACAAAAATGTTTTGGACATCCTGTGTGAGCTATATTGTTATCAGGGCCCCGATATACCGGGAACCCCGATTTACCGGAATCAAAACCCTTTCCCCCGAGCATCCCGGTAAATCGGGTTCCGACTGTTCGTCTTGCGTTTGCTTTTAGTTTGTTATATAGCTGCCCCTACATTCTGCGTGAGTGGGGGCATTTTATAAAGTCGAGATATATGATCTCTGTCTGGCAGAGAGTCTACAGATGACTAGTTTAGTCCCCCCTAACCCATGGTGAAATGATCCTATACCTCGTCAATTTCATAGGCCTCCATTTTAAAGGTCTTGTTCCACTCCGGGCTTAGTTTGCCACTCTTTGCCTTTGTTTTCTGCTTTACACCTCCCAGCTCGACCTGCGAGATGTTGATATAATTAACAGCGTTTAGAAAATAGAAAAATACTTCCAATCACTTCCAAATCCAACGATAATCGTAATCAATATAGCAGCTCGCCCCATCTAACCCATTAGTTAATTGATCAAATAGTACCTAACTAATTAACTAATTAAATGCAGTGTACCTGAGCATACGGATCACTCTTGTTTAACATTTCCTTGTTGGACAGATTGTCAGCCCTTAGAACCTCAATAGTTATCTCGCCCAGTAGCCGGCCCTTATCCACACCCATATCTCGCGCTGGTGATTCTACAGTGAGGGAGAGTGAGGGGTTACCATGGTTACCATGAGGGATAGTTGGTTACCATGGTTACCATGAGAGATGAGTTGGTTACCATGGTTACCATGGGGGATATTTGGTAGCCATGCAGTTACACACGGTTCTATTCTTATCGAAAGTCATACGAATACTTTGTCAAATGTCAAATCTGTCAGTATATGTAGTATCGGGTCAATGGGTCAATGTCAAAAAGCTTGCCAAGTTATGACTGCATGCAGTTCAATGTTCATTGTTCATGCACCATGCTACAAACAAAATGATTCCATGCAATTAATTAGTATCATTAATTAATTAATCAATTATCATGCGGGGCCTATATTGCCTTCTGGTTCTGATCCTGAGTCGGACATGTTGTTTGCAGTGCACTGTATTTGCTTGTAAAACACACACTGTATTGGTGGGGACAGGAAACTAGTGCACGAGCTGTTAACTAAACAAGACTAGCAAAGAGAAGTGCAAGGTATGGAAAATGAAAGGGAGGTTCCTCTCTCTCTCTCCGATCTCTTCCGATGCCCCTAAAAAACAACAAGCTCGTGGAACTTCCTAGCTAAACAAAGCTAATAAAACAGGAATTTTAGAAAGCTCAGAGATACTAAAGAACTGTGATCCCATCATTGGAATCTACAAATCTCATTTATACACAGTTTAGCGTCTCATATCCTAGATCTTTCTTTACTCCATGATCTCTCCTTCTGCTCTTTTCTTAAAATCCAATATGCTCAAACAAACAAACAAACAAACAAACAAACAAACAAACAAACAAACAAACAATAAACCAACAAACAAACAAACAAACAAACAAACAAACAAACAAACAAACAAACAAACAATTACTCTGTCAACAATTCATCCAGACTCACTAATTGGAGCACAATGGTACACTATGATAAATTGGCACTAATACAAACACAATCAAATAAGTGTTCAAATAATTAAGGCCAGCCATGATACTATCACTGCACTTGGGTGCGGTTAGTCGATATCAGCTCTTGCAAATATATCTCATCGATCAACAGCACAACACAGCTGATGCAGTGGGCGTACCTCGCGATTTATCGACCTCACAGTTCACACTCTTGACCTCACACTGTTCTATCTCACTCTCTCTCTCTATCATACTATCTCTCTCTGTCTCTATCTCTCTCTCTCACCCCCTCTCTTTCTCTCTCTATTCCCCATGATGGTACCCCATTAGATTGTTAGGTAAACAATCAGAAACACATTGTTTTGACACTCACATTGTCTAAATATAACCTCACTACCACTTCTCTGTCACAGTCGGTGTCATGGCCACACAAACAATATGGCCCGATATTGGAACCGATATTGGAACTTTTTGTGTTTTTATCGCTAATTTGTTGTGTGGCACAGTCGGTGTCATGGCCACCAGAAATACACAAACAATATGGCCCGATATATTGGAACCTTGAAACTTTTTGTGTTTTACTTTAGATCGCTTTGTTGATCTGAGAAAACATTTCTCTGCTTTGTAATTTTGTCATTTTCGGATCATTGGTTTACCACTGGTAATACCAGCGCTATAGTTTACCAATGAAAGCTATTCACGTGGGCTATATTCGTAGTAAGATTTAGATTCCCCATATCTGTAGGAGCATTTATACAACTTGGCACACAGCGGGTGTCAATAAAAGCGATAGAGAGAGGTGAGAGAGAGAGAGAGAGAGAGAGAGAGAGAGAGAGAGAGA
>AVPN01002866.1:0-11475 GCA_000695325.1 Pleurobrachia bachei | reverse complement strand
CCAGAACGAGAGGAAAGGGATCCAGAATTGTCAGATCCGAACTTTCTAGAACCCCCAAATATTAGCTGATTGTACGCATCTTCCAATGTGTTTTCCATCACCGTTATGTCTCTTATACCTAGGGAAGGTAAGTTATGTTCTAACCCTCCTTTACGGGGCACAAGGCAAGGGAAGGTACGGTAACCATGGCGATGATATCATACATCGTCTATTGAGTTAGGATGTGGGGGTTGCTGCTTGACACTAACCCACCACACATGAATCATATAGCTGTAGAAAATGGTTTTACCTAGTGGTTCGGTGTCTTCTTCTAGACGTTGTAGTACAGACGCCATGTTACTAACACTGCTCTTAGGCACCGAGAATGTGAGCTCTCTGAAGAGATGGATAATTGAAACTATACTAATACATCGGATCGTATGAAATCAGCTACAATCTATAGCGCTATGGGGGGGGCTATATATTTCTTACTTTGCAGTGTTGATGGTAATGGAGGACCCAGGTACACTGTTCAGTATGGCCCTACTGATTGCAGAATCTTGGCAACCCTCTTCCTCCTTCTCCAGACGAACAGTGTAACCAATACCAAACCCTCTGAAGGGGGTAATTGGAGATTTAGACAAATTATAAGTGCTTTTTAAAAGTACAAGAACAATTTCGCCTCCCCTCTTCCTGCTAAATGCTAATGGTATTTCACTGGTGAGCAAGTCATAATACTTCATTCCAAGGTCAGAAAGTGAAAAGAATTAAAAGGCTGTGATTAATGGTATTACGTTTTCAGGAATGCAGGGGTTCCATAGCAGTGCAGTTTTCCAGCCAGGAGAATTGCTATTCGGTCAGCTATCTCTGTAACTTCAGACACATCACTGGTACAGATTACTATAGTGCTAGTCTTCTCTTTGATCCGCTCTAACACACTAAAATGAGACAGTTGAAACACTAATAATGATTTAGGAAATATTATACGTACGGGGAATTAAAAAGGTCATATCAAAAAAGTAATGTCAATTGTCAATCATGACCGATTTCTTTTCGTCCTGTGTTTTGGCCGCCGCCCACCAATATGAGGTTGAGAAATGGCCAACTAACCTGCAAACGAGAGCTCTATTTTCTGGGTCCATTCCCGCTAGAGGCTCATCAAGGAGAAGCACAGAGGGGTTAGACACGAGGGCGAGAGCCAGGGAAAGTTTCCTCTTTTGTCCACCCGATAGAGTTCCTAAACATTTTGTGCAGTGTGTATAGTTGAAGCTATTTGATCACAACTAATGAGAAATTGTTGGGTGAGAGACTGTACCTGCTTTGAAGTCTGCGATGGGAGAGAGACCAAGAAGATGAACTGTATCGTCATAGTGAACACGGACCTCTCTTTCAGATAACCTAATATGGGCACGTGATATCGAAATATTTGGACATGTATCTTGTTGAGTATAGTCTCACCGCTTTCTCAACAATTAAAAAGAACACATTGAACAAGTTATATATCTTACCCGCGGAGGGCAGCATAGAAGAACAGATGTTCCTGGACAGTCATTTCCGCTTTGAGAGGTTCATATTGGGGCATGTAACTGATTCGACTCTTCTGCACTGATCTCACAACTCCCTCAATGAGAAGGCGACCTGAGAGAGGGGGGGGAATACAACCTTATAGAATGGTAACCATGGTAACTGCATGTAAACACAGGATGCTTGATAACTTACCGCCAATAGAGACGGTTCCTTCAGTAGGTTTCACAATACCCGCCATCATTGCCATCAATGTTGACTTCCCACAACCGTTAGGACCTAAAAGAATGGGGTGATTGGGAGAACGAGTGGTCAGATTAGGGGGAACCAGGCCGACAACAACCTGTTTGTATACAACAAGAAACAAACAGGAGCAGATATTCAGATATACCGATAATGACAGTAAGTTCTCCCTGTATAATTCTGATATCAAGGTTATCTACAGCGGTAGTGGTATGGTTGGGTCGGTGACGGTACAATTTCAATCCCTCCCTCACCTCCACACTGATTACTGACGACCTGTGCGAGAGAGGAGTGAGAGGTGGATGGGGCTGAGAGGTGTGGGCTTAGAGGTGGGGAGGGGCGTGAGAGGTGGGGGTTAGAGCGGGGAGGGGGCTTAGAGGTGGGGCGTGAGAGCTGTCGAATTTCTCACTGATTCTCTTTCTGTTCTCTCTCTCTCCTACCTTGGTATTGACTGATAATAATCCTTGGAGCTGAAGGTGGTTGATATAAGGGGAGTGCTCTCGGAGGTACTCCCACCACCACTGCCTCCTCTACCCCCTGATAACAACCGACCCTTCTCTTCATCTCCCTCCGTGCATTTCACCCCTGTACAGGGACTACGGAGGAAGAAGAGCCATGATTCAGGGTACCCGAACTTAACTGAAGGAGTGGAACGTTAATTCAGGTCACCCTACTGTTGTTTCAGTCACCCCACAAGTGCATCTGTTCATGTATGTTTCTCCATCTCTAACCTGGAAAGACGGCATTAACATAGACCGCTAGAAGGAACAGTAGGATGGAATCCACTGCCAGAATGACCATGACTGTTTGAAGGGTGAATGAACCACCCTCCATACCCCAGGACACACCCTCTCCAGTTAGCTCAGCATCACCCACTATCCTGCAACCTGTAATGAATTATAACTGTTTGCTATACTGTCTCCATGACTAAAGGTCCACGTACAAAGAAAGAGTTACGTAATTTTAAATGATCTCATGACAGTAATGTATAATTAGCAACCTGCAACAGCTATCATTATTCCCGAGAATTCCCATCAAGAAGACATGAACCTTCATTTAATTCTCAACTAAATGGAAATAACGTCACCGCTGCTATGACAAATGGCAATGTTATGGCAACCATATACAGTAGGATTCCGATATACCGGGCACCCCGATTTACCCTTCCCCGAGCATTCCGGTAAATCGGGGTCCGACTGTACCATACTATTGTGGTGAGTTTCGTAGAAATCTAGATTACGATGAAGTAAATACATACTATATATTGCATCACCAAGCTAAATTGTTTACTCCTTCTAAACTAAAAACTGTACCTATTCCTAGAGCGAGGGGAGGGAGAAAACAGAGAATGGTTTTCCACCCATCTGGCAGTGTATCATAACTACCCTCCACAAAGAAATAGGGGGAGTAGGCTATCAGCCACACAACTATACTCCACATCATTGCAGAGGTTGGACTCTTTACAAAACAACTGAGGGAAATAATAATAGCTGATATATTATGGGTATTGTAGCTGATAATAAGGGGTATGAGACACTAAACGGTATAGCCTTGTTATGTTCTAACCCCCTTTTACACGGGGCGCGTGAGCTGTAGTCATAACTTGGCAAGTATAGCCGATGTTACCTGATTAAGAAACTGAGTGATATTGAGGCAGCCAGAAACACCAGGAGAAATGATGTTAGAACTGAAAGTTGTGTTTTCTCTATTGCACCTCCTCCATACAGCACCTATAATAGACACAATGAACATGTTAGAAACAATATTCTAACTTAGTTGCTAGATTTGATGAGAGGTGTTAACAATCTATCAGTGTGAACGTTCCTTATTATCAAGAATTCTACTACGTACTGCTAGGTTCAATAGTGTTGCTGGTGCGAGGGATAACACAGCAATGATGCTCCAGGACAACCAATACTCTCCCCTTTTCAGACCACTCATGGACATAGCCTCCTGAATACGGTGTTAGTTTTGTTCAAATATAATTATTTTAACCCTTTGGGGACGATAAGCCCCCTGTCGACAGAATTTTCTAAATCTTTCTGGAGACACTTACTTTGAACCTACTTGAACGTAGGAAAAGGAATTTTGGTTCTACCACCTATCTTTCTATTGGGTCACCTGTGTGTGTCAAGCTCCGTGTGTTGTTAGGAGGATGATCATAGGGGTCTACTGTTATAAACTACCTGTAATCCAGTTGACTGTTGTTCAGTGATCTCTCGGACCAGATCAGAAGCAGCCAGCCCATAGGATATCAGGAGAAGTAGGGGCAGGACAATAGGTAACATCACTGTGAACAAGTCCTTCTTGTATCTACATGTGGTGGAGTTACATAATTGAGTGGATACAGAAACAATATTTTAATAGTCTCAAGTTTATCTTATCTGTTTACCATGCAGGAACCGTTTACTTACGGGAGGTGTGGGAACTTTTGAAGATCGACAATCTCCGTGAGGGGGATTCCAGATATTGCTTCATCAACTGCCTGCTGAACTGCCAAGAAGCCACTTTCAAAATACAGTGGTACCCCTAAACAAAGGAATAAAGAGAGGAGTGAGAGAGAGGAGAGAGAGAGATATGTAGAGACCGGCATCATACGTCAGAAGAAATGTTGAGGGGTGGTGAGAGCGGAGAGGTCAGAAAACAGATGAATTCGCGGGTCTCTGACGAAGAAATAGCGCCCTAGTGGCCCCTCTCAGTTGTTGATGGTGCTTTACCTGTGTAGGGTGTAGTTGAGCGGGCTGCGGTAGTCACCAGGAAGGGGTACTCTCTATCAGTAAACCAGCTACTTATCCAACTCTTCATTCTGATACTGTACCTGTAGCGTAGTAGGTATTGTTTTGTTCCAAGTTAAAAAATGCTGTTAGGCATCACGCCAATTACTCAGGCCAATCAGGTTCGAGTTAATTCAGGGCCGTTAATCGTTGTGAAAGGAATGAAAGGAATGAAAGGAATGGCTAGGGAGTATTGAGATGAGGTACGATAATGTTAGGATTACTATACAGTAGTATTAGTAGCCTCCACATAGTTGTGTCTCAACTCAAGTCTCAATAATTGTCGCCTCATGTACCCTTCTAACTCACACTTGTTGATTGAAAGCCACGTTGCTAAACACTACAGCAGCAAGAGTCTTATGATAGAGCGCCTCGTCAGCAGAGATACTGTCTTCCATATCACTCTCACTAGTATACCCAATGGGAGGGGATAGACCTACAGAAATACACGTTTACCATACTTCCAGACCCCCTTTGGGGGAGGGGGCAACGTGGTTTCATGGGACTGTGAAGATAATAATATACTTAAATTCCATAAAACATACCAATAATTGAACATGGTTTTTATATTACCTAGAATGTACGAAGCTCTTTCCATGGTCTCTTTATATGTGGCTGGTGAGAACAGAAGTACAGAATCGTTGGGTAGTTTGGCGTTGATGGGTCGAAAAGCGGGGTAGATGCAACTGTTGTTGTCATGACGACTAGCGTTGTTGTCATGGCGACTAGCGTTGTTGTCATGGCGACCAGTGTTGTTGTCATGACGATGGGAGTCGGGGGAGGGATCTACGGAGCCGCACCCTGTAATATGAAGGGGAGCTCGTTAGACATAGTACCATGGGTGGTACATAGCTAGTTGATTGGTTCAACTGCACTGCAGTTATGATACAGGATACAATAAGATCACCTGTTGTAGTCTCCATTGTAAGACGAAGAATAAGAAGTACGGAAAGTATTAATGGAGGAGTTAGAACCCGCCCTAAAAGATGGAGGGGGTGTTGGAAGGACCCTTTCAGCCACCAAACCACCGCCCGGGCCGAGTTTAACATTCTCTCTTATAACACCTGTATAGGGGGAGGTTATGGTGTTACATATCGCGAAGACATATTATAATATAATTTATATATGGTCTGCTGGAGAACAATATAAAATAGAAGAATAGATTGAAGAATAAAATTCAGTTGATTCCCTGAATTTAGTAAGGGATCTCCACCCCAAGAATGACTGCACCACTCTCCTAATTTAAAAGTTTTAATGGAGTTTCCCAATGAATCTCAGCAACCCCGGATTATGCAGTATTGACTGTCCTCCACGCACCGGGCCGAAGGCTAGGTGCGCGATATTACAGTCAGCGCCGGACAAAGAAATTTATATGTTTCTAACTTTCTTGATTTGACCTCAAAAAGTGGCACCCCAAGAAATTTGAAGTAATTTTGAGCTTTTCAGCGGACGCTGCCTCACCGGCTCATTCTGAATCCGGTGGCGAGGTATATTGTGAGATCATGAAATTTAAAAAAGACGCTATGCAAATCAAAGAGTTCTATAGTTGTTACCCTTGTGTTGTGACTGCACCAAGCAGTTGCTGCAGGATACTCCCAGCTTGTATGTTATCAGTATATAGTATTAGTAATTTATATCAATTACTCTGCAACAATCCTCCACGTCTCATTCGAACAGACAGCGCATTTAAACCGTGCAACTAGGAAAATATTACAACTGTTTCAAGTCGGCCTTTTAGTCTCAAGTTGAGACTCTCAACTTGCACTGAAACTATGGAAGCCTACCCTGCCCGATTTGAGCTTCACTTATCACTAGAGCTAACAAGTTAGTCTTGCGACGCCAAAACGGTAGTTATGGCAAAGAAAAACGTGTAGTAAATGCACGGGAAAGTGTATAACTTGCTTTCCAAGGAGTACGACTGGAGACCTACGCAACAATAATAGCCCTCACTCGCAGTCACAGCTCCGGCCTCATCTGTCACAGTGTCAGAGCATTGGCCTGACCCAATTCTCGCTTCTCTCAAATTAGAGCGCGAGAACTGTGGTCAGAGCGCGAGAACTGTGGCCAGAGCATTGGCCAGCTGACAGCTATTTGATTGTTTCGAAAGGTTATTATAGGGTACAGGATACAAAATAGAAAGATGAGATCACCTGTTGTAGTCTCCATTGTAAGACGAAGAATAAGAAGTACGGAAAGTATTAATGGAGGAGTTAGAACCCGCCCTAAAAGATGGAGGGGGTGTTGGAAGGACCCTTTCAGCCACCAAACCACCGCCCGGGCCGAGTTTAACATTCTCTCTTATAACACCTGTATAGGGGGAGGTTATGGTGTTACATATCGCGAAGACATATTATAATATAATTTATATATGGTCTGCTGGAGAACAATATAAAATAGAAGAATAGATTGAAGAATAAAATTCAGTTGATTCACTGAGTGAGGGATCTCCACCCCAAGAATGACTGCACCACTCTCCTAATTTAAAAGTTTTAATGGAGTTTCCCAATGAATCTCAGCAACCCCGGACTCAAGTTATGCAGTATTGACTGTCCTCCACGCACCGGGCCGAAGGCTAGGTGCGCGATATTACAGTCAGCGCCGGACAAAGAAATTTATATGTTTCTAACTTTCTTGATTTGACCTCAAAAAGTGGCACCCCAAGAAATTTAAAGTATTTTTGAGCTTTTCAGCGGACGCTGCCTCACCAGCTCATTCTGAATCCGGTGGCGAGGTATATTGTGATATCATGAAATTTAAAAAAGACAGTATGCAAATCAAAGAGTTCTATAGTTGTTACCCTTGTGTTGTGACTGCACCAAGCAGTTGCTGCAAGATACTCCCAGCTTGTATGTTATCAGTATATAGTATTAGTAATTTATATCAATTACTCTGCAACAATCCTCCACGTCTCATTCGAACAGACAGCGCATTTAAACCGTGCAACTAGGAAAATATTACAACTGTTTCAAGTCGGCCTTTTAGTCTCAAGTTGAGACTCTCAACTTGCACTGAAACTATGGAAGCCTACCCTGCCCGATTTGAGCTTCACTTATCACTAGAGCTAACAAGTTAGTCTTGCGACGCCAAAACGGTAGTTATGGCAAAGAAAAACGTGTAGTAAATGCACGGGAAAGTGTATAACTTGCTTTCCAAGGAGTACGACTGGAGACTGGCACATTTGTAATGTATTGATTCAACCCATACAGTGCTTCCATCTTCTCTCTCTTTCTTCCTACCTATCTTTCTCTCCCTCAGATATATTACTTGCTTTCTCCTGGGTCCGTGTCAAACAATTGCAGCACGTGCCCCAGAGAGAGTAGAGAGACAGAACTCAGAACAAAGATCTGCCCACGTGCCGGGTTGTGTCACTGTGTGAGAAGTGCTGCTGCTGGACACCACTGGTTAATTTACCAACTGGAAAATGGGGAGGTAATGGTCATCACGCAGTGCGTGGCATATGGTACCTACTGGTTAAATGGCCCCCAGCTAGTAAGATCCTGTAGGTACACAGCTTCCCCCGATATATCAGCTGATAGATTAGCAGGACGTCCTAAGTCCTTGATGAGATATTTCGAACAGGTTTTTTGAACACGATGCACTGCAGGGAAACCAGTCATTAAAAACAAAATTAATCTTGTTTGAGGACAAGCTGTGCAAACCTATCGTGATGAACATTAATCTTTTTGAGTTATTAATGCTGCCTTTATAAAACTATTGTTGCAGTCAAGGTGGTTCCCCTTTTTAACAGTCCACGAAGTTTTTAGGGATAGAAGCACAGTAATGAAACGTAGCTACTATAAACCATAGTGTTTGAATAAACGCTATAAACCAGCTCGAGTAAGAGCTTTGGTGTTTAGTAAGAAATTGTTTCTTGTTTTTGGAGCTCCATGGAGTATATTAACAGTAGTCGACGCCACCCCTCTCTCGACCAACAAGGATACAAGTACATGCTTAATTGCTTAAATAATAGAACTACAGAACTAGCTACTATATCGCAGAAGTACTGTAAATGGTCAGCTGTAGTGCAGCTAAGGAACTGTGCTGCACTGCACCGCTGGAGTTGGGGATTGGGCGACCTATCTCTGATTTGATTTATAACTTATCTAAAAATAAATCTTGACCCAGTCGTTACAGTTTATAATCCATCAGTCTATATCATAAAAGCCCTTCTCGAGTTGTATGCCCCCGAGTATGTGTTCATTTTCTACTATAGCTATAAGTGATCGTGTTCGAACGAAGATCTAGGGATATGGTATAATACAGCTGTATTATTTCGTTGGGATATGGTATCTAGATATCTGCAATTAGAACAAATTGGGGCGCACCTTTAGAGACACGTGAGAGCATATCACATGGTTTCATATTTAACATATGTTAACAATATATTCCTAGAATTCGGTCGCTATTTATATTTTAGAACGCACGTAAACATAAATTGCTTTTATTTAATATTTATGCGGTTAACGTAAAGATGGTGCATGATAACAGTTTGATTTATCTGAGACGATATAAAATTGATCCAAGTCGATAAATTTAGCTATTTAACGTGAAGCGATCAAGACTTTTAAAGATCTGGTGCATGATATAAATGACTACTTTGATTGCACCAGATGCTCTGATTCTTTTTATTTTTAAAGAGTGCAATACTATTGCGAATTGCTGTGTTATAGTGAACAGTGAAAAGGGGTTAAAGGAGTGGAACAGAATCAAAATTAGGGTGGGCATCAATAGTGGTTGCCCTCGCCCCTTCCTTTTTTTTCTCTCTCTCTCTCTCTCTTTCCCCTCTCTCTCCCCATTCTCTCGCTTCATCTTCACCCACCTCACATAATATATTCTTCAACGTCAAGCTAGATCTGTATCTCTATCTCGTATCCCAATATTCTCTGTTTTCAACGCAACCAGCCCCGGCCCCCTGGCGCCACTATAAAAGCACTACAACATATTTGTAGCCCGCTCATTCTATCATTATATCAGATCTACATGATAACATGGTTTCTCAGTATTGCAATATATTGAATATATGATATCAGTTGATTGGTTAATGGTTTTCAGTATTGGAATTTGGAGTCGTGATATAGTCGACTATTAGTCGTAAAAAGAGCTGAAATGTTCCCCAATTTATAAGAGACTAGCGCACCCATTGGGTGCGCCTCAAGTAACGGCTTTTCGATAACCCACCCGGCTTCGCCGGGCGGTTCTTTTAGCCCCTTTCAACGTCAATAAAACTGTTGCCATGGCAACTGAATTGGTAACTATGGGGACTGTCAGTGTCATGTTAAAAGTCATTCGAAAATGTTAACAGTTAAGTGGAAGTTCCAAAAATGTAAATGACAGCTTTACAGCTTTGGTCACATGACGTGTTTAATGAAGGATCAGTCGGTCGCTTAGATACCGCTGAACGAACGACTTCGACGACGTTCATCTCCAACTTATAATAGAGATAGATGATCAGTTCCGCATCGACAAAGAGGGTAAAATTTAAGAGAAGAGTTATGTATATTGCCTACTCCAATGCTCCATAAATCTTTCTCATGTGCTCTAGGCACCAGGAAGATCGGTCTAGTACAAACTGTAGGCGAGTGAAGATCGGTGTTGATTATTTGGCAACAGTTTTTTAGAAACACGCTAGAAATTCGTTTGATTATTTTTTGAAGTTGTGAACGAAATTAGAAAATTTCAGCGAAGCCCTGCAATCATATATGTCAGCACAGCGAAACTATAATATAAACTTCAAGCTCGATTATTTTTCGAAAACTATTCAATGTCAATTTTTCACAGTGACTATATAACCCTCTACATATCCAATCTCCAGATGTTACCTTCGTAACATATACCAACGTTACCAAAGGGGTGATTCCGTGTGTATTTAGAGAGTGCAGGTACTGTAGCAAGAGTTTCGTCTGACGGTATAACAATCTGCGTGTTCCCTGCATTCTGTAAAGAGGTAGAGCATTAGAAAATATATACCAAGAATATATTGAATATTTTGTAGTTGATGTGAATGAATACCGAAAATAAAGGATTCCTTCTTGGAACAGTTTTTAAGAATTTTTTATATTCATTGTAACCGAACATATTTTCAGTTCTAAGTTTTAGATGTTGTACTAGCGTTTGTACTAGCGCACCCATTGGGTGCGCCTCAAATAAGGGCTTTTTGATAAACCACCCGGTGGTTTTTTGCCCCTTTTGACGTCAATAACACGGTTGCCATGGCAACTGAATCGGTAACTATGGGGACTGTCATGTTAAAAGTCGTTCCACTGGAAGTTCCAAAAGTGTGAGCAACCGCTTTACAGCTTTGGGCAGATAAAGTGTTTTATGAAGGAAAACTGTCGCTTAGATACCGCCTAACCGCTAACGAACGACCACCACTTCTATGTTCATCTCCAAATCATAACAGAGATTCTCTTCGATTGCAGACCATTGAAACACTTCTCATTCTACTTGATTTTTAGCCCGACCTTTTATCTTGGTGATGAGATCCCCTTGGTGATGAGATCCGGGTGAGATCCCATATTATGTTATAATACACTCAGCCCGCTCCGCGGGCTTCGTTTGCCGCGCTTCGCACGGCCCTAGTGTAGGGGTGGCAGCGTCACCAACCTTTTATCCGGTTATTTTTGATTTAGATAAAGAACTCTTGAAATATTTAATCGTCCAGCAGTGAATGAATATTGGACGCACTCGATCGGTACTGCTACTGAGTGACTAGCTGAGTACCGCGTTGTGGTACATATTATCCATGTTTTCACTGCAATTTGTATTTTATCTGGTTACAGCTCTTAGCAACTTGATGAATTGTTCGAAAATTGTTAA
Organism: Pleurobrachia bachei; assembly: GCA_000695325.1. Taxonomy (NCBI): domain Eukaryota; kingdom Metazoa; phylum Ctenophora; class Tentaculata; order Cydippida; family Pleurobrachiidae; genus Pleurobrachia; species Pleurobrachia bachei. Next base: position 139 of record AVPN01002866.1, on the reverse strand, counting down.
AACCCTGAGCCCTGGTGCTGCATGTCAGTCAGATCACTGCTTCCTCCCTAATATTGCCTTTCCTGAGATGGCCATGGCTTTAAATTATTTCGAGAGAGAGAGAGAGAGTGAGAGAGAGAGAGAGAGAGAGAGAGAGAGA
>AVPN01002864.1:0-11689 GCA_000695325.1 Pleurobrachia bachei | reverse complement strand
ATTATGATGCCGCGGACGGTGACACCAGCCCTCTAAGGTTGGCACAGCAGTGGTTAAAAGTGGTTATTAGTGGTAACAATTTGAGATTTGATACGTGTGATAACGATGTGATAACGATGTGATAACTGATAAGGTTTTCAGAAAAAATTTTGAGATTTTAAAACTTCGATTAAGTGTTTCCATCGTTAATTGTTGAATTGTTGGCACAACAGTTTAATTGTCAGCTGCTAGTTAATTTACTTACATTTCAGATAAGAGTTGAATGGAGAGAGTAACAACACCATCGTACGGATCTGACACTGTCTTAATTACCTGGACAATTAATTAATTAATATTACGCGGGAAGTTTGAAAACAGTACTTATATGTTAATTGGGAACCCCCAAAATAGTCTCCATAGTTAAACCTCGGTTTACCGGGCTTATCAAGGTTCCCGGTACATCTAGGACCTAGATCCTGTTATTCTTACCGCAGGGAATACTCGACTATGATCTATCTTGTTTGGAACGAGAGAGTGGAGCGCCAGAATCCATTGGAGTACCTAAATGAGAGTATTAATCATTATAAACACTCACCCGCCATAAAAAGCACGCATATTTAACCCGCTAAATTTTATTATCAATAAACTTTTGCTTATACATATTTTAAAATGGCTCCAACTTTCTGAACTACCACGTTATTAACATATTTTGATTGTTCAAAGTCAATCTATGTAACTGGAGCTTGTTGGGTAACATATTACTCAACAACCTGCATGATGGCCTTCACAACCACCCCTTTATGAGACTCTTTCAATGTAAAGAGCCTAATAAAAAAGGTTACGTGATTGTGCTGTTGTGCCTCATACCTAACAGCAAATCTGAATTTAATGCGAGTATTTAAGTTGCTAAATACATTTCTTTGTTCAAGAAAGAATCAACGATTTGTTGAACGAAGAGATTTGCATTCTTGCATACAGAATATTTTGTTGTGGGGCGCATTGACGGAGAGAGTGAGAGAGAAAATAAGGCGAGCATTGACCGGAGTTGACTGTTTTATTTCATTTAGCTGCAAATTTAATTCTTTCTTTTCTTTAACTTTTGTTTCTGCTCTCTCTCTTTCTTTTTAATCAATATAAAATTAAAATCATCATCATCATCATCATCATCATCATCATCATCATCATCATCATCATCATCATCATCATCATCATCATCATCATCATCATCATCATCATCATCATCATCATCATCATCATCATCATCATCATCATCATCATCATCATCATCATCATCATCATCATCATCATCATCATCATCATCATCATCATCATCATCATCATCATCATCATCATCATCATCATCATCATCATCATCATCATCATCATCATCATCATCATCATCATCATCATCATCATCATCATCATCATCATCATCATCATCATCATCATCATCATCATCATCATCATCATCATCATCATCATCATCATCATCATCATCATCATCATCATCATCATCATCATCATCATCATCATCATCATCATCATCATCATCATCATCATCATCATCATCATCATCATCATCATCATCATCATCATCATCATCATCATCATCATCATCATCATCATCATCATCATCATCATCATCATCATCATCATCATCATCATCATCATCATCATCATCATCATCATCATCATCATCATCATCATCATCATCATCATCATCATCATCATCATCATCATCATCATCATCATCATCATCATCATCATCATCATCATCATCATCATCATCATCATCATCATCATCATCATCATCATCATCATCATCATCATCATCATCATCATCATCATCATCATCATCATCATCATCATCATCATCATCATCATCATCATCATCATCATCATCATCATCATCATCATCATCATCATCATCATCATCATCATCATCATCATCATCATCATCATCATCATCATCATCATCATCATCATCATCATCATCATCATCATCATCATCATCATCATCATCATCATCATCATCATCATCATCATCATCATCATCATCATCATCATCATCATCATCATCATCATCATCATCATCATCATCATCATCATCATCATCATCATCATCATCATCATCATCATCATCATCATCATCATCATCATCATCATCATCATCATCATCATCATCATCATCATCATCATCATCATCATCATCATCATCATCATCATCATCATCATCATCATCATCATCATCATCATCATCATCATCATCATCATCATCATCATCATCATCATCATCATCATCATCATCATCATCATCATCATCATCATCATCATCATCATCATCATCATCATCATCATCATCATCATCATCATCATCATCATCATCATCATCATCATCATCATCATCATCATCATCATCATCATCATCATCATCATCATCATCATCATCATCATCATCATCATCATCATCATCATCATCATCATCATCATCATCATCATCATCATCATCATCATCATCATCATCATCATCATCATCATCATCATCATCATCATCATCATCATCATCATCATCATCATCATCATCATCATCATCATCATCATCATCATCATCATCATCATCATCATCATCATCATCATCATCATCATCATCATCATCATCATCATCATCATCATCATCATCATCATCATCATCATCATCATCATCATCATCATCATCATCATCATCATCATCATCATCATCATCATCATCATCATCATCATCATCATCATCATCATCATCATCATCATCATCATCATCATCATCATCATCATCATCATCATCATCATCATCATCATCATCATCATCATCATCATCATCATCATCATCATCATCATCATCATCATCATCATCATCATCATCATCATCATCATCATCATCATCATCATCATCATCATCATCATCATCATCATCATCATCATCATCATCATCATCATCATCATCATCATCATCATCATCATCATCATCATCATCATCATCATCATCATCATCATCATCATCATCATCATCATCATCATCATCATCATCATCATCATCATCATCATCATCATCATCATCATCATCATCATCATCATCATCATCATCATCAGAGAGAATACAGAGAAAGGTTCATCACTGTGCTCCATTATCGGTTAGAGTTTTACTACTGATGGAGTCCCATTAATGGAATGCCATTTAGTTAGAGTTTCCCCTTACCAAGCCGAGAGGGGGGTCAGGTCAGGATGGGGATTGTGCCTCACACCTAACAGCAAATCTGAATTTAATGCAACTATTTAAGTTGCTATAAATGCATTTCTTTGTCCAAGAAAGAATCAACGATTCGTTGAGCGAAGAGATTTGCATTCTTGAATACAGAATATTTTGTTGTGGGCGCATTGACGGAGAGAGAGTGAGAGCAAGGCAAGCATTGACCGGAGTTGACGGTTTTATTTCATTTTATAGCTGCAAATTTAATTCTTTCTTTTCTATAACTTTTGTTTCTCTTCTCTCTTTCTCTTCAATAAGTATAAAATTAAATTTTAACGCAAATTTTATCGTACCGTTATTTTGGTGGTTACTGAGATGATGCTGGGAGAGGTATACTCACGACCTGAAACAAAGCGAAACGTTAAAAGCGGAGAAAGAGAGAGAAAGAGAGAGAGAGAGAGAGAGAGAGAGAGAGAGAGAGAGAGAGAGAGTGCACAAAGCTTATTTCTAGTTTGTTAAGCTCTGCAGGTTGCGATTAGTCTCAGGTTGATTCTCATAGTTTAATTCTCGATTAAATTTCTCAATACAACCCGATTTAGATCATCATCTGTCAAACCTCAATCTACCGGGCAGATATTATTAATAATATATAGTCACCCCTCTAAATATATACCGTACACCGCGATCAATATACCCTGCAAAACCCCACTCCCCCTCCCCCCGATAAGTCAGGTAAATGGAGGTTTGACTACAGTCCAATATAGATGTTGCTGGCATTGCTGTTAACTCTCGCCAATGCAGATAAATCCAAGCAAGGTTAGTTTTAATGCTTCTGTGGTGGCAATTATGCCACCGTGTTTTCATGGCCCGGGTGCATAATATGATGATTCTATCTGATGATCCGTATCGACAATTGCAGCTACCATGATGATTTCTCTTTCTCTCTTGTCTAGAGAAATACCGGCAGGATGCGGAGGATTGCCGGATATACGAGTATAACCGCTTCCTCAAGATGCGTTGTGACAGAGAGAGGCTAGTGGAGTACTTTTCTATGCCATTATTTCGATGTTACAAATCGGGTATGGTCATCATCAAACACAATTTTATAGTAACCATAGTAACCATGTAGTAGTACCCATAGTAACATATATATATAGACCACGTGCAGTTTTATCTAAAATCAAAACTAAATCCATATAACAATATCACAATTCCACTGTAGATTTCTACTACAAAGCCCTTGAGACAGACAGTGTGTTGACAGAACAGATTCTGACTGAAAAATGCCCAGATGATCGCTCCAACTACCAGGTCAGTGTGGCTGCTCACACCGACCGAAACAACAACCAATCAGAACTCGTTATTTAGGTCACGTGACTGGTTATCAGCCAATCAGGGACCAATAAATCATTGCAGGCGTGTGGTTTAGCGACATTTCTCCAAGTGTCAAATAACCCTTACGCTGTGTGTGGCAAAGTGATGTGTAAGTATGAAGATGACGATGACTGGGATCATGTGACAACTCTCGATGAAAATACAGCGTGTGATAGAGTATTTGCGCACTATTGTTCGTTCGACAGGAGGCTGTGTACCACATCCAATAATAACGAGGTATTTGTTGCACGCTAGTGTTGCACGCTATATTGTTAAATTAATTATTGCAACTTTGTTTTAGTCTCACAGCATAGTTTTTGGAGATTCCGTACTAACATCCGACTAAAAATCATGGAGTCTCATCTATCAGTTATAAATCCCAACACAGAGTGATACCATGGTTACCACCAAATCCGGGGAGGTTGTCTATTCGACGCTAATGTGTGATGGCAAGTGTGCTCTCTTCACCTGCGAGGATGAAGCAATATGTGATGGCACTACGTTCGGGTACTACTGTGCCTATAGCATCGGCACAGGACAGACCTCTACAGAGGGTAAATAAGGGGTCTGAAGCATTGATCAATATAAATACCAGGCCGTTTTACGTCATTATCACCCTGCCACACCAGACTGCCGTGCTTTACGTACATCACCCTCCCCCTTGTACTTCAGAACGTTACACGTATATCAGCATTGACCGGATGTGTGACGGTCGGTTTGATTGCTGGGACCGGGGAGATGAGATGGGTTGCTTCTTGGACGACCCAAGGACCGGTGAGATCATCAGAAGCGGACCTTATATCAAACCATGTAAAATGTGAGTATAATTTCCTTAAGAAATCGATCATTATTCCTAGTTCCCCTATCCTATCTATCCTAATTCTTCCTACATAACCTAGGAACATCTCAGTTTTACACCAAATATATTCTCTATATTCCTCGTTTGTCAGGTTCCTATCCTTACTAGTGCACCCAAATTGTAATAGAGATTTTTGCTGCAGGTTCGGCCGAAATCGATGGGTGAACGTAAGTGAAACGGTGAGGTGTGGACCCATCATCTATATCAAAGGATCTGCACAGATAACCCGCCCTACTGTTAAACCATTTTGTGCGGGATTTGAAGATCAGATAAATTGTACTAACCCAAATCTTGTTGCAGTCACGTGAGTTACCATGGTGATTGGTGTTGTCATGGTGATTGGTGTTAACATGGTGTTACCATGGTGTTGTCATGGTGTTACCATGGTGTTGTCATGTTGTTAACATGGTGTTACCACTCTCAACTTAAAACTGATGAAGATGACCCCCTATTTCTCCTAAATTATTCCAGGTGCCCGGTAAAGGGATACACATCTACCATTTCTAATCGGATTGTATGCGGTGAATATTCCATCTACTATGACTTCCCCGTTCTGTGTGATGACGGGTTTGATAAACTATGTGTTTACCCCTCCCCCTTCTGTTCAATACACAAGGTACCAGATCTTGGTTTCCAAACTTTCAAACCAAGGAGTGTTCAACACAAATTGTTTAGAAATTATATTCCAACTATCGTTTTTGTGAACCTCTCACTCTTATACTTTTACTATAGCACCAGTTGTATGTACCAGCGTATGAGGCTCCTATAGGTCCCTCATACGAGATCTTGTCTCGTCTAGAAAGGCTCTAATACTCTTTTTAAAGCACCAGTTGTGTGACGGGAAGCGAGACTGTGAAAATGGAGTCGATGAAAAGAAGTGTGGTGCGGCACACAGGACAACCAGAAAGTGTCGTAGGAGATATGGGGAACAAAAACACTTGAGTAAGTTATATAATCATCATCATCATCATCATCATCATCATCATCATCATCATCATCATCATCACCTACTTTCAGCCATCCCTCTATCTTGGCTAATGGATGGGGACGTTGACTGTCATGACGGAACGGACGAGGACCCTACCATCCCATGGCCATACTGCGGGAACCCACATGATAAGACCTTCCGGTATACCCACGATCAGTCAACTTGCAGTGATGTTTTTATCTGCAGAACAGGTATCAGCTGAGAATATGTCATTGTTTCTCTCTCCCCCTTCTCCTTTCTCTCTTCAGCTTCCCCCCTACACCTACCGACTTTGTGTATACAGGTTCTGCAATTCTAACATCTCGACCATCCCAAATCCTACCCTCACTCCTCAGGTTGCAATTGTAACCTCTCTCCTCCCTTCTAGGTTCCCCAGGGTACATAGAATTTACAGATTTATGTGACAAGAAGGAAACCTGTGGCAATGAAAATAGGATCTGTGCAGTAAACCGACAAACTGAAAATATCTTCTCCATCTCACCGCGACAACCGGGTAAACTTTTTTATTCGACTTCAAAAGTACGAAGCAGGCGATAGATAAATTTGGCAGATTGTCGGTTAGATACACTACAGCTGTCAAAATCTAGTGGATTTCTTTCAGGGGAGCGATTCACACTGGTGCTTATGGAATGCCTGAAAGGAATTTCAAGTATTCTACGGCTGAAGAACTCACGATGTACCATGATGACCACGAACTTCAATAATTATTATATTTTCGGAGTAAACGTAATTATAAACCGGATCGTTGTTTTTAATTGAGCAATCCAAACCAAACCAACTGTGTACTAATCAGGGTAATAGAACGAGCGTGATAATCCCAGAGAGGCTAGTTGATTGCCGACACCTTTATGGAGAATTGTATGTGTATACTGCATGTCTTGGCTACTGTCTCCCAGACACCGGAATATGCCCACAGTTCAGGACACTTCTGTTCAACTCATGTCCCCTACAGTATGGGTAAGAGTGCTCCTTCATAAAGATCGTCATTGCTCCTTCATAAAGATCTTCATTACTCCTTCACGGAACTAAACTTTTCAGGAGACGGGTGTATTCCATAGCGAATGATACGTTTTTAACGTTTATGACAAAGGATCGAAAGGAGTATGTCAATGACTACTTTCTTTGTGAGAACAACGTCTGCGTTACCTACGACAAGGTAATTAATTAATTACATAATTAGAAACATAATTTTAGCCGGTTTACCAAATTACCTAATTACACCAAATTTATAGGTCTGTGATTTGGTTGATAATTGTGGTGATGCATCAGATGAAATGAACTGTACAAATAGCTTTCGGTGAGATTTCATCCGTCTACAGCCCTGATCTATCTGTTCTGTGCTCTTCTAATCGTTCTGTCTGCGGTCGAAATCTGTCTAATTCCCAAATCGTGCCTATTTCAAATATACCTGCACCTCAAATCTTCCCCCCATTTCAGATGTATACCTTCACCTCAAATCTTCACCCTGTCTCAGATGTGAGAAAACGAACGAGTTCATAGCACAGGAGGGAGTGTGTGATGGCCACCAGGACTGCGAGGACAGTTCGGACTAACGAGAGATGTCATAGTACAATTATACAGGTAACACACACCTAGCAACACGTCTAGCAACACACCTAACAACAGTCCTAGCAACACGCCTAGCAACACGCCTAGCAACACACCTAGCAACACACTTAACAACACACCTTATATTCTGTAGTGTCAACCGTTTGACTCTCCAGGGCCAAGTACTAAAACTGATGGGCTGGCTGATAGGGGTTATGGCTGTGGTCGCTAACGCCGTTGTCATAGCAAAACATCTGATGGGCCTTGTGAAATCGAAGACTCAGGTGGCCTTTACCAATAAGGCTCTTGTTACCCTGATAGCAGTGGGGGATTTCCTTATTGGCGTGTACCTTCTTGTTATCTCTGCCTTCGATTCCATCTTCTACCGCACTGGCTACTGTGAGGTACACATTTCAGCGTGCATTCTATGAACTGTTGGCCCACATTAAATCTCATATCACTATCCTGGACTTATCCTATACAATCTCACCCCATTTATATCTTCCATAAGGCCAAGACGGTATGGTTGACGGGTCTGAGCTGTACCTCATTGGGGGTGCTCAGTACCCTCGGATCTCAACTGTCTCTCTTTGCCATGACAACACTGAGTCTGGAGAGGGTCTCAGGGATTACCAGGCAGAACATGTGCGCCCTGCCCATGAATAAGAAGACCTTCGTCAAGGTATGTTTGTTTTACAAAACGGTCTGTGAGGGTAAAGTTTTGTGAAGTTTTGGGACATTCCTTCTCTTGTACATAAGGTAAACTATGAAGTTTTATTGATATCATGGGACAAATTCCTTCTATAATTGTACTGACAGCGTTACCATTAAGATCACCAATAATTATTTTTCAAGGTTATAATCATGGTTCTCCTCGTGGTGGTCTTCTCTCTCGTGATAGCCATGGTCCCACTGGTGCCTGCATTCGTCAACTTCTTTGTGAACGGACAGTCGTATGATGCTATCAAGGTGTTTATCGGGGTGGCTAACAAACAGAAACACTTCAATGTTCTCAGGTATTAATATTCATCATGTTAGCTAGGTATATGATAACTTTCAATCACTTTCAGATCATCGCTGTCCAGTCATACAATATATGAATTATGAAACATTTTTCTTCCGTTCAAAAGGAGATGATCATTTAACCATATTTGCATGGATCTAGATGGACAATTGGAGTACATGTTGACCTATTATCACACACAATGTTTTATTTGTTTCAGGGAGTACTTTGTTTAAAACAGCTAAATATATCTCTCTCAGGGAGTACTTTGGTAGAATGAGGATGATCACGATGGCGTGGGAGCAGATTGACACCATGACCAGTAGCATGTTTACCAACATCTATTTCCTTACTGACAACTACAAGCGAATGGTATGGTGGCATGTTCTAACCCTCCTTTACAATTCAATTTGTAACTCGCGAAAAGGGGGGTCGACCTAGGCAAACATGTGTATCATGCACTGATTTTTTACTAATTTTCCAAAATTACACATCAACATCACACCCTCTAGATAATAAAAACACATCACACTTCACTTTCAGGTGGGATTCTATGGCAATGAGGGTGTGTGTCTCTTCAAATTCTTCGTCCAAAGGACGGACCCCCAGCTGGCCTTCACTTGGGGCATTCTAACTGCTAACATAGTATGCTTCCTGATCATTGCCACATCTTACACTGTCATTAATATCTATACCATCCGGAGCAGCAGAGTTCTGGTTAGTGCTATCAAGAATTTGTATTAGATCTCATTTTAAATATTAACCTAATCAATCCCATATCTGACATTCTCTATTGGTGAGTAACACACTAACTAACTAATAACCAGCTAATTAAATGCTAATTACCCACACACAGGTGACGGGTCAAGGTGAGATGGCCAGGATGGTGACAGAACGAAACAACAAAATGCAACGGAAAGTTGCTCTGATTATTGCGACAGATTTTCTCTGCTGGGTTCCCTTTGTGGTTAGTTAGTGATGGTACCCCTCAGAATCTCTTTTACCCAATTCAATATTTTTAGAAGGGGTTGAAATATAACATGACGCACCATCAATAACTAGGTGATTTGTGGGCTACACGTCAGTGATGTTCTCGATGCAACCTCCTACTACAGCTTCTTCAGTATTATAATTCTACCACTCAACTCGGTACAAACAAGGGGAGGAGATTGGGGGGGGGGGATATCTGGGACCGAGGGGGAGGGCGGAGAGACGTTCGGTATGAACATCCCCTCTCTTTCTCTCCCTCGTGTGCTATTAGTGCGAGAGTGCACACTACCATGACAACCAATCCTCCAATGCAGGTAATCAACCCCATTCTCTACGATGACGCCGTGATAAACCTCCTTGGTAAAGCAACTTCCTGGTTTGCGGAGACACCACTCGGCAAGAGGGTGGCGTCCGTTCACAAAGAACTGGTGGTCCGACCCAGACGGCAACTAACTCGGAAGAAACAGAGTTTCTTCGGTGCCATTGGGCTTTTTAGAGTTCAAGCGGATGAACCAAATGAAATCGGGATGACTGTGATGGCTAGTAACCATGGTAACATATCAATGGGGGATACCTCTATCGGTAACCACGGTGATACAGTAATTAGTAACCATGGTAACAGTGTTAGTAAACAGATAGAAGGTGTTGATAACAAAAAAGAAGAATCACAACGGATAAGAAATACCAGTATACAGGAGCCTACCCCAGATGGTAACCACATTACAGATGCAGGTAACCATGGTAACAATGATACAGAAATTAACCATGGTGAAATAGAGAGTAGGGCAGCTGCTGCGAACAGACGGAGAACCAGACGGAGAAGGAATATGGAGAGTGCCACTGAAATAGAACCAGCCGCTGCAGATAACAACAACAATAGAGGGACAAACTTGAGCAACTTAGAGGAGCAGTGCTGAGGGGGTAGAAACACAACGTGTGTGCAAAAAGCAGTTGGAAATTAATTTTTCTTTTATCGTTCTTCCAAAAACCTCCCCGAATAGACACCAAAATATTTTCAAATAGATGTTTCGGAATGGTGCTTTGATAGTATCTCAACTAAATGCTAAAGAGTAATCCATGCAACTCAGCGATCAGCAATTGAAAGAAAAGCTCTCTTTTTTAAGGAAATTGCGAAAGAGGATTTCTCTTACATGATTGCAAGTTCATCACAAACCTTTAGTGAACTCGGAAACTGCAAGGATGATTAGATCAGCTTTCTCTTTTTTCTTTCTCTTTTTCTCTCAATTTTTCTCCTTGCATAAATCACACACCAGCAAGCACAAACTCCTCCCAGGGTTACCATGGTTACCCACCGGGTAACCAGGGTTACCATTAGATGGTAACGCTGTGCTCTCACCTGTAGAATCCTTGTAGACGGTGGATGGGGAGATGTGGGCCAGCAAGACACTCATCAGGTCGTTCAAATCCATGGCCTCCAGCACTGTACTATCCGAGGAGAGGAGAGAGAGCAGTTTATCCTTGGTGCGTGATGCTGCCTCGAAGTTATCTGACTTCTGTTGGTCCGAGAGACACGGTAAAACTGGAAGGAAGAGGGTTATAATACTGTGTTACATGACTGCTGTTAGTATTAATTATCTAACATTATGTTTAATTAAATGTTTACCAGCGTTTAAGATTCCTGCTGAGAAGGTTGTAAGATTTTTCCCATCGATATGAAGGAATCGAAGCACCCAATTAAGGGCCGTTAGCTGCGTTGATTGGTTT
>AVPN01002863.1:0-11533 GCA_000695325.1 Pleurobrachia bachei | reverse complement strand
CTCTCTCTCTCTCTCTCTCTCTCTCTCTCTCTCTCTCTCTCTACCTCCCACATCCCCCCACAGGATATGTGGATAGCCAGGGAGAACCAACTGCGAACCCAAATCCAGGACCTCACCTCTGAACTAACGGTCAAAGAATCCTTAACCGCCGAACTAGTATCCGAGATACGAGACATGAGGTCTGAGATCACCTCCCTAGTGTCTGGTATAGACGAGAGAGAGGAGGAACAGAGAGAGTTAGAGAGACAGGTTGGCAAACTATCGGGCAAGATCAACAGAAACTCTCACACGAGGAAGATACTTGATACTGTGGAGCGGATAAAGCGACAAAAGAAGCAGATAGATACGATACTGAGTGATACTAGGGTTGTTCAGAAGGAGATTAACTCTCTAAATGGGAAGATAGAACGAGTCTTCATTGAGACAGATGAGATAATATTCCGAGATGCTAAGAATAATGAACTCTGTAAACAGGCCTATAAACTCCTCGCTAACCTACAATCTGAGTTCAATGCCCTGGTTAGGGCTCTGGACGATATTGGGTCTATGAACAGGGAGTTGAGAGATCTGGAGGATATGTTATTGAGAGAGAAGGATAAAAATGTAGCGGCTCAGATAGTCAAGGTTGAGCATGATTTGGCGACGGTGGTGGGTGAAAATAGGAAATTAGCTGCTACAATTGAGGCGGCGAGGAAATCATGATGACGTGCTTCAGATGGTTTGTGATTTATCATGTGTTGAGAATTGGGATGGAATAGGTTTAGGTATACGTGTTTACTGTTTAGGGGCGGCTTTAGACGGCTTTTGTCAGGGTACTGGTGTGTGTTTTATAACCTTTTACTTTTTTACAGTGTGTTAGTTTTTGAATGATTAATTATTCCATTAAATTACTTGTCCTAATAATGTGTCCTAAACATGTGACATAACGTTCTATTTTTTGTTTTTCGTTGTTACGTGTTCGATTATTTGTTTTCTTCTACCTTATCCCCCTCAATATACCCCCCTATATATACACCCTTAATCCTTATCGCAAAATACACTCAAATCGCAATATACACCATTACAGCCTTGTAGCTGCAGACCCCCTTGATCCATAAATCTGTTCATCATCAGTTCCATGATCTTGCAAGTTGCTCTACTTCCAGTAATACCCCTTCTTTTTTGATCACACCATCATTCCTATTTCTGTCACCCGCCCCCCCCTGACAGGCAATATAACACGCCCCTTCTCCCCGTGATAGCAGAGTATGAGTCAGTTATATCAGGAATGTGGGAGGATTATAACACGTGTTATAGCTGGTACTGGATCAGTCAAATCACTCTGTCTCAACTCCTAAGAAACTCTACGCTATCGTGTTTAATGTGCTACAGAGTAGGTTGAAATTGTTATCTTGTAGCGGCATCACTAATTTGTGTTATGCAGCTAATCATTGATTAGTTATGCAGCTAGGAAATGAGTTATTAGCGCGATAGCAAAGTCTCTACGCAGCGCAGGGGGCCAAGAGGGGGTGGGTCAACTTCAACCTTCTTTTCTCTCCCTCTTTGCCTTTTACCGTCCTTTCTAGAAGGTCCAGGAAGATCTCTTCTGCGGACCTAATTCCCTTTGCAATTATCCCCTCTGATTACCGCTGATTCTCTAATCCTTTATATGCCTAATCCCCACACTTTTATATCCGTTTATATCCCTAATCCTCACACTTTATATCCCTACAATATAGGATCATGTCAATCCAAGACCGTAACACCGTGTTTTACTGCATCTACCCTCTCTCCGACATCACCACCCCTCTAGACGAACTGCGACTGCAATACCTCGACTTCCTCTCCCCTCATCTCGATATAATCTGGAACGCGGAGTGTTTCACCCTGACACCGGTGCCCCATCCCTCCCACCCTCACCTCAAGGGCCAGGTATGGTTTGACAGCTCCCTGGAGGACGAGTGGTATGTGGTGTGGTTGTTACAGAAACTAACGGCCCAATTCCCGGGGATCGTTTCCAAAGTTTGGGATGATGACGGGGAATTTATGTTGATAGAGGCATCTGATGCGGTCCCTCCCTGGCTTATCCCTGAGATAAGTGACAACAGGGTGTTTTTATATCAGGGCAAGGTTGCGATTGTACCCCAACCTACCACCCCCGCCCACATGGGTCTATTTCCCATGACGGGGGTCACACTTGACCAAGCCCTTCGGTGTATACCCCACATTAACCTAGAAGAGGAGTCAGCCCGGATTGACAAGTTGGTGTGTGAACGATTATCTGAGTTTCCACAACGAAGTCTCCACAAGTGTAGGGTCCACCTGCCCGTCCCCCTGGTCCATGCTCTCTCCCAGAACCCAGGTCTGATCTCGAGTATCATCAGCATGTACCTGTACGCAGATCGACAAGAAATAACCTCAGTTGTAAAACACAAACGCCTCCTATGGGTTGACACATGTGACACTAACATCACTCTGACGCGGTGTCAGTATGCACAGTTGTACAGTCAGAGGATCAGCAGCACCCCGGCATGGCCCAGTAAACCAGCTGGCCATGTGGACCATCTGGCCCGACAGCTGGGGTTGAAAGTGACACTTGGTGCCGAGCTGGCTCTCTCTGTTGCAGACGGGGAGACGGGAACGGACGCAGAGTTTATCAGGTATAGGAAGAAGTTAGAGGGAATGGGTTACTTTAGAGGTGATATGGAGGGGTCAGTAACATACAAGGAGCAGCTGCGGAAGGCTGAATTGTTCTACAAGTCCTCACAGGAGCACGACACTAGTGGTAATGTGTGGATGTCTAATAGTAGAGCTATATCCCATCTTGTGGACTCCGCAGCAGCGGTGGATCTAGATCAGTACAGGAGGGCGGATGTTAGTGAATCAGATCCTGATGGTTGGATGGATGTGATGCCGGTGGATATCCAGAGATGGTTCCTGAGGGGCCGGGAACACGATAAGAGCACCAGTACTGGATCCAACAAGGGCCCTGCTAATCCTAACAAGGGTCCTTCTAATGATAAAGTAGATGAGATATCAACCAGGAACATGGATGTCATTAACAGCCGACTCCAATCGTTCGTTGAGCAGGTCTCCAGTCACGAGGGGGCCGAGGTGTCGGGTGATCTAAATCTGAACCCTGACGATTTCTTCAGCGCTCTACAGGGGTTGAAAGAGCAGGTAGATAGAGCGAGAGAGAAGGAGGAAGAGAGTGATAGTGAAGATACCTCATCAATTGAGTCTGATCTGAGGGCTGAGAGTGAGGAAGAGATGAGAGAATACATGAGAGAGTTGGAGGGACAGCTAGGGAAGACTACCCTGACTGAGTCATTCGAAAAGGGGCAGGACGGAGAGCTGGATATTGATTTTAACTTGGTTTCCAATATTCTGAATTCTTTCTCTGCTGACTCGGGGTTAGATGGACCAGCGTCTAGTGTGTTGGCTTCTCTTGGTGTTAGGTTGCCGAGAAATGAGGACAATTTTTAGTGATCTGATGTATATTTTAACATGTGTGTGTGCTTTTATTTTTCCTCTACATACATTTTAATCTTTTTAAAGTTGCTGAACAAAGTGTTGTTAACTCAGTGTGTCCATCACTTTTGGTAATGAGATCACCCCTCCGTGCAAGCTCAAGGAGAAGCGTATTAGGGGTGAATTCGTAACCAACTAACTCCTCTAACACGAAGGAACCCAGGAAGGGATGTCTCTAAAACAGATCTTGTTTGACGAGGATGCACTCTCCAAACTACCCGACCTAGTTGATCTGCTCCAGAGGGGGTGCATCCCAGAGGGAGAAATAATCCAACTATTCCCCGCTCTCTCTACCCTTCTGAACGGCACCCTTCCACAACGTAAAATGGGTCTCTCCCTCCTCAAGTGTTGTATTATCTATCTCCATTCCCGGAATAAGATATCTGAACATGTTGACGTGATGGTGAAGTGGTGGAGGGCCGCGGTTGGTTGTCTGAAATCCCGGTACTCGGCAGACTGCACATTTCGATTAGCTGCTATAAACTGCACCTTGTTTACCCAGATAGCGGGTAGTTATGTGGACTTGTTGATCGAGGGCCGGGGTAGTGTTCCTATCATGGTAACAGCGTGTACCACTCACCCCTGTACTGAGACATTCACCCTTCTCCCACTACTTGTAAAACACTTCCCCTCCCACATTGGCAAACACTTTGACCAAATCCGGGGTTTTTGTCTCAGTCAGGTGGGGGAATGGCCAGTGGAGGCGGGTGAGCTATTAGGTAGGTTACCCTGTACCGGTCCAGCGGGGAAGAACAGCGCCACTTATGTTGTAAGTTGGAGGAGGGAGTTTGGGGCCTGTTTGGGTGGTCTGAGAGGGGTGTTAGGGAGGGTGACGGGTACCCAGCAGCAGGTGTCACATCACCAGGGTGATGTTAGGAAGGTGTTACCGGATCTCACCATCACTGGTAACCATGGTGATATAACAACCGCTAACAACCACGTGACTTTCCTTTGTTCCGCTCTGCGATCTCTCTTGACATCTTGTTCTGTAGATGCACCTGTATCAGTACCTCTCTCAACTGTAAAGTGTCTTATTGAGGAGATGGCACTCAGTTATCAAGATTCTCTATCCTTCATCTCAACCTCAGACAACTTTACCAAACGTCTCATTCTATCCCATACTGTCCTAGAGGTACTTCAATTCCTGGGATCCCTCTTCAAAGTCCTGGGTACTACCACCCTGCTTCTCCAGCCGGCTACTGAGCAACTCCTGATCCCTCTCCTGCGGTCACCAGCTACCTCCCTTCCTGCTGTCACCCTGATCCGCACCATGGTGGGGGTGACTGGTAGTAGTGTGGGTGTACCTCTAGTCATGCTCACCTCCCTCCTCTCCCTCAACCAGCTGACTCTAACTGCAGGGTCAGGGGGTCAGGTCACCAAGAAACAGAGGACAGAGCAGTTTAATACCCTCACTTTTGAGAACTCCACCCTGGGGTCACATGATGAGAGATTAATGGAGATGGTGCTGGAGGTAGTTAAAGAGATTTTAACAAGCACTGGACCTACCCTGGCTCACATCAAAACTGAGGACTTGAGGGGGAAGTGTCAGGGGATAATTTCCAACTCGTCCTTTTTTTTACCCTCCTTGGTCCGTTTGGCGCACTCAACATGTCTCCTTCTCTCAACCCCTGAGGCATCTCTAGCCCACGTGACCAATTACTGGAGCCCAGATCACACGGGGTTCTTTGCTAGCCAGATGAGAACAAGTGAAGCTCATATCCACCCCCAGAGGTGTTATATTACTGCACCACAACAGCAACATTCTACTGAACAAACACTATTTGAGAGCAGCAACTCGACACAACAACATCGGGGGAACCTTCGAGAAGAATTAGAGCACATGGCGGTCACTGCTGTTAAAGAGTGTGTCATCCCTTCCACCCCGACTACACAGGAAGAAGAGATGGATATGGGAGTAGAAAACCCAGTAGAAGAGGATAATGTGGAGGAGAAAGGTTCTACTTTAGATCTGCCACCAAAACCGATCTTTGAGTTGCCAGCGTCATTACAGCAGCGGGCCACAAACCTTGTACAGAGTGGAAAAGAGAATTTGAGTAACAATTCAAAACCTGAAGCACCGGTGGTAGATTTGAAACAGGGAAGTGTGGAATTGCTGGACCTGATGTCTTCTTTTGTTGATGAACCCGCGAGCGATGGAGAGTGTTAGTTTTTAATTGTTAATTTATTTATCTTTTAAAACTTTTTATGAAATGACTGTATTTGTTACTCCCCTTGTAGCCCCTGTCTACCGACCCCAGTCCCCATGCTAACATTACCATTTTCCCAGTGCTAACCTAATCTCGCCCTACTATTACCTCTCCCTCCCCAGTTATTAATTCCACC
The DNA here is from genome assembly GCA_000695325.1 of Pleurobrachia bachei. Classification (NCBI taxonomy): domain Eukaryota; kingdom Metazoa; phylum Ctenophora; class Tentaculata; order Cydippida; family Pleurobrachiidae; genus Pleurobrachia; species Pleurobrachia bachei. The sequence goes on along the minus strand of AVPN01002863.1, from coordinate 5,680 downwards.
AACAACTCCATCCCCCAATTACTAATTCCAATTTACAAAAACTAATACTATAATACTAACTCCACCACCCCTCCCTATCTATAGGATGGCAGCAGCAGCTACACCAGGCAGCATGATGGACAAATCATTCCAACTCCAACTACAAATGAAACAAAACACGGAAGAGATGTCATCCTTTCTAAAAGACATGACCGACTGGACCAAAGAGGTTAAACAAAAAGACAAAGATCTGATCACGTCCGCTGACAGTAAACCCTCAGAGGTCCTCCCTCCGATCCGGTGCCAACCCAAACCCCGCAAGAAGAAGAAGAAGACGGGGGTTCTACCCACAGATCAGGACAACAAATCAGGCTCCTCAAAGATCAGGGGTAACGACTACCGGGCCTGGGACAAATTTGATGTTGATGCCGCTATAAAGGAGATAGATGGCGGGAAGAATCAGCAGCAGAGTAATGATGAGGGGGCAGATCAGGGGGATGAGAGTGATGCCAGTACTGATAATGAGATGTTGGATAAGCAAGAGGAGGAGAGGAAGCAAATGCAGGCTGTATATCTCAAGGAGAAAGGAAATGATTTCTTTAAACAAGGAAAGTGGGAAGATGCAGTTGAGTGTTATACAAAGGGACTCCAGTGTGATGCACTGAATGCTGTTCTATTCGCTAACCGGGCCATGGCCCTTATCAAGCTCCAGAAATACGCTGCTGCTATTGCTGATTGTGATTGTTCCATTGAGCTAGATGATGGATATACCAAGGCTTATCTGAGACGTGCCACTGCTCACTTGAAACTAGAACACAAAGAGCAGGCCCTGGCTGACTTTAGAAAGGTTCTGGAGTTTGAACCGGAGAACAAACTGGCATTGGGTACTGTTAGGAAGTTGGAGGTAGAGCTAGCCCCTCCAGTGGAATATAAACCGAGAAAGGAGGGTGATATCACACACATGAGAAGGACCCTTCCTCCATCTGATAAACCGATGGTCAGGATCCAGATTCATGACATCCGGAATGATGAGTACGATATCAGACCTGCCAGCAGAACCCCGGCTAAATCAGGCCCTGAAACACCGACAAATGTAAAGTTTGAAACACTCCCAACTCGGATCCCAGCCAACTATCTCCAGTTCCAGACAGACTTCAGGAAGCTGAGAACCAACCCTGAGGCTCTGTTCAAATACATCAAACAAATCGACCCTGATATTTACCCGAAATTGTTCCAAGATTCCCTAGAGGCGGACCAACTATTTATCATCCTAGACATCCTGAACAAGTTTTATATTCCAGCCAAACTGCCGGTTTATAATGAGCTACACTACCTAACTAAAGTTAAGAGGTTTGATATGGCAGTCATGTTCAAAACGGAGGCACAGCAGCTAACTATCAGTCAGTTAGTTCACTACGCTGCTGAGAACGCGAGCTGTAAGGTTGGGATCTAAACTTGTCAAGGCCTATGATATCATGGACTTGTCTAAATATGAACTGCCGGATATGAGTGATGAGGTCGAGACAACTAGTTGAGAGGGGGAGTTATCTTTTTTACATATCAGTCACTGTGTAAATATTTATTGTCAGAAGTGGACGTGTTGGAGCGTGTGTTGGAGCGAGAGAGTGGAACTGTGTGGTTCATTTTGTGTACATAACCCCTCATGCTCAATGTATTTGTTACCAGTAACTCGGTCTTGTTGTTATTTGGGAGAGAAAACGTGTCAACTGTCGGCGACCCCCTCTGATACTTTTTCTCTCTCACTGCCCACTCATCTTCTCTCCACTCTCCCCGATTGTGTGTGCGGGGGTTTCTAGAAGAAACGGCGTGTCGGGGGGTTGGTGGGGTTTGGAACGCGCGGTTACTTTCTTATGTTCTGAGTGACTCGTGTGCGCGCTCATCTCTCATACTCCTCTGCTGCACTGAGACCTCAACATATGACCCACGCCACTTTCTGGCAGTCCTCCGACCCAACCCCCCTTTGGCCTTTATTTGACACTTTCTCAAATCGCCTTTAATCTCTCTCTATTTCCTCAGATTACCAAGCCCTGGAAAAGATTGCCGATGAAGCTAGACTTGAAAAGGTAGACCCCATCCTGATCATCACCATTGACCCCACGCTAGAAACCTGTTTGTGTTTCTTATTCAACTAGTTCTATTTATAATTGAACCGGTCAACCCGGCTTTTTGAAGACTAGTTTCTGTAGAACATTTTCATGAAGTCCGACATATTCAGGATTTAACGTGTATAATATTTCATTGCCCTGTTCGAACTTCGATCCTCTCTCTTTCCTCGAGGGAGTGTTAGAACTGAAATAAGTAACAAGTATTGTTCAGTGTTCTAACATATCATCTCATTTCAGACCCCGTTTGTGTGTGTTCACCTCTACGAACTGCTCTTCAGAGGATCTCTAAGCACCGGGGGACCTCTCAAATCCAAACTAATGTCCCTAAAACCTCGACTACAGGAACTAAAGAAGAAGCATGCCTCTACCCCCACAAAACAGACCCGTCTCCCTCTGTATGTTAGGATTAACACGCTAAAAGTGTCTGATCCTGTCTCTGTAGTCAGGCAGCTACAAGAGGATTTCCCAGGAGGTGTATTTACTGGGGACCCTCATGTCAACTTTCTATTTCGGTTTCCTGCTTCTACTAATTTTAGTGAGCACCCCCTGTACAAGAACGGGACACTAATTATTCAGGACAAAGCGAGCTGTCTACCTGCTGTCGCTCTCTCCCCGCCCCCTGGTTCTGTGGTACTGGATGCTTGTTCTGCACCAGGGAACAAGACACTACACCTAGCAGCGCTGATGAAGGGATCAGGCCAGGTGCTAGCTATTGAGCGGGATAGGAAGCGGTTTAACCGGTTAAAAGGTAGTGTCCACCGACACGGGGCGGATAAAATCATTACTCCAATATGTTCTGATTTCCTAAAGATTGATCCCACTCAACCTCCCTACAACAAAGTAACCCACATCCTATTGGACCCGTCCTGTAGTGGCAGTGGAATGGTAACAGAGAATCTGGTGACACAATTTAAACCGGTAAACCAGGATCGTGTGGATGAATTAGCTACCCTACAACGAACCCTCCTATCCCACGCCCTGACGTTCCCAGCCCTCCACCGGATCGTGTACTCCACCTGTTCTCTGTATGAGAAGGAGAATGAAGAGGTGGTCCGGACTACACTTGAGGGGAACCCAGGTTGGGAGGTGGTTCCAGTGATACCTAATTGGGCACGAAGGGGACAGGGTGACACCATGTCAGGGTGTGTGCGGTGTCTGCCAGAGGACAATACAAATGGTTTCTTTCTGGCATGTTTACAGAAGAAAGAGAGGGAGCCAGTTGATAATAGTGGACCGGGAATTGTTGATAAGGTTGCAGCGGGGAGGTTTAAAGTACAGAGTGTGTTTGCAGTGGGACGGTTAGAGAGGAGATTCAAGTTACCCCGGGGTCCTTACAAGTACCCTTACAAATTTATTGCCATGTGATCAGTACAGCGCTAAAGTTATCGGGATTCGGGGTGCGTTTTTATTTAGAAGCGACTTTTAGGAGGGTTAATATTATGTACCAGTAAATTGTTGAAAGTTTTGGGAGTTAAATTTCTAACTAATGTCTTGAGAGTGAGTTAGAGTTTTCACCGAAGTGTCTCCAGTGGTATTTCTAGTCTAGTATAACGGGTTTTATCTCTCTTATCTAATTCTTTTTCTTTTGCAGCCGGGTTTCCACGCGCTTCACATCACGTGTATTTTGTCTTCTTCTCCTCCTGTACGTGGGGAGCAAGACAAACTTGTTTTTAGATAAAAAGTTCTCTCATTCGGAGCACTTCATTCTTTAGTTTGTACTTTCTCTGTAACTTAATTAACTTATATTTGACCATTGAGAGCATTATCAGCATATTTGAATATTTTATACGTCAAGTGCAAGAAAGGACAGGACTGGGGATTTTATCTGATAAATACTGAGACCTTTAGTTTTTATTTGGGCTTTCTTGTTTTAACCAACCTACTCCCAGCCTAACATCATCCCCCCTGGACACTGCTACCCCACCCCATCCCCTAAACCCCTCACGATATCTCTCACTCCATATCTCTCTACAGCTCATATGTTATGAACGATGTCCCCAGTCCCCACCCAACCCTCTAAACCCCTCACTATAACACCTCTCACTACCTAGCCCATATGTTATGATAGATGGCCCCGGCCACTCCAGTGAAGTGGAGGAAAAGGAAGAGGATGAAAGTATGAGGGGGTCCAAGGATACCGTACCATTAATTATCAATGGAGCTTCAGAGGTACGTAACATTGAATTACTTTGGAGGGGGTGTTTCTACTTTCTAGGAATAGTGTTTCTCCATGAATATCATTTTTTTCATTCTTCTTCTCAGCCATCATGATCAAAGAGGCCATTTCGGAGATCTCCCTAAGTCCCGGGCCGTGTCCCTCCGCAACTGATCCAAAAATAACTCATCCAAAAATGTCTTTTTTGGCCGCGTGACTACAATCGCGTGAATAAGTTAATCCTTTGTCGTTCCGTCTCTTTTCCAGTAAGTTTATTACTGGAAATTCCAGTAATGGCCGCGGAGAGAGGAGGCGGCTAATGACTGCAGCCCCTGCAACTTCCCCTTTAAAGGCTATAATAATCATCACGTGACCTTCTCTTATCTTTTGGGGGTCAATAGAAAGAGGAGGAAATAAGGAGATCGGTCTCTATCTCCCTCTTTCATAGTCTCGCGGCAAATTCCAAACCAGAGGCTCCGGGAGACTGGCGATTAATTTCCCAAATCCTAGTTCAGGTCACACTATCTTGTTTTCCTCTGGTTTCCTCTTATCATATAATCTTCGTTCCAGACCGGTCAATGCGTGAGCGGAGCAAAGCAATGATCATGGCCAAAGTTAGTTGATGCATAATATCCTACTGTATTAAGTATTTCTAGTCCTAGTAACTAGTTTCTCTACTGAATTGCCTTGCTCGACCCTCCACTGGGTTATTAGAACATAACAAAAATTGAATTTGCTTAATAAACTTTTAGTCAGGGCATATGATGTTAGATTTTCGGCATAATTGTTATAAAGCTAATTCCACTTCTAGGAGGTCTTATTGGGTCTCTAGAACCACCAAAAAAATGTTCGCGATTTGGTGGATGAAGAAGTTGGGTTTCCGGGCCACGCCCTTCTACTAACTTTTTAGCCTAAGGCTAAAAAACGTCAAAACTGCCCTTAGGAGAGGAGTAGGGACAAAATCAAGGATACTAGAGTGTTCAGCGTCCTCGCATGAGTGGGGGGTAGGTGCTGAAATATGTCTCTATCTCATCTGGTTAATTGGTTAATTGGATAATAAGCTCTGCGCATAACCGTTTTTGGCCTATAGCCATGTTAGGAAAGGAGTAGAGAAAAAACCGAGGGCACTAGAGTAATCAGCGTCCTATAGCCATGTTAGGAAAAGAGTAGAGGAAAAACCGAGGGCACTAGAGTGTTCAGCGTCCTCGAATTAGTGGGGGTAGGTGATGAATTAAGTCTCTATCTCATCTGGTTAATTAGATAATTGGATAATTAGGTCTGGCATAGCCATTTTTGGTCATATGGCTATAGCCACTTAGGAATGGTTTATCGACTTTTCATTAGTGCCATTTTGTTGAGAAAAAAATTTTAATCTAAGAGTTGTGGAAAGATTTAGAGCCTATCTCTTACCGTTTTGGCG